>JAQHQX010000380.1:0-13693 GCA_034694425.1 Arrhopalites sp. Gr-Col-00791
AATGGTCTCTTCTAGAATGTACGGCTGCTGTTGCTGTGTAAACGCTGTCACCTCTAGCATTTATCCAGTTTCCTGAACTTTGTTTTGTGTTTTGTTGCCATCGAGATGTGGGCTTCATTGACGTCAACTGGTCACATAATGAAGGGGTTTCTGGGTGACAATATACAAATATAGAGGCTTTTGAAACAATTGAGGTCCCCTAGAGGTAACAAAGAGTCATGGTTCTGCCACTTATATAACCATTTAATCCTCATAAAGTATGGATTTACATTAGTTGGAAACCACTTAAGGCATGTCCAAGATTCGGTAATTAAACACATTTCAATATGCCCAATAGTTGAATAATTAATTTTTCATTCCACAACGACCCATCAAGTATGATGTTGAGCCGGGGCGAAATTGAAAGGGCGTGACTTATTTTGTCCACAAAAGACTTTTGGCTGTTAATTTTCATAGAAAACAAAATTTGGATTTTGGCAAATAATTTTTAATTTTTCTGTCCACAAAATTAGTGGCACACAAAATTATTTTTTGTTCCAAACAAATTTATTTTTTCCTAAAATGCATAACTCATGGTTATATAGCATATGGCCACAAATCGTTTCGTCATTTAACGTCACTTGACAATTTGCCACAAATCATTTGGTTACAAAATCATGTCGTCACAATTTAATTGGTAACAGTTTTATTTCGTCACATGGCAATTGGTCACAATTTTCTACGGAAAGCAAATACGATGGTAACCGATCATCCACTGTCTTTCCAATTCCTCCTCTAAAATCAAAGCAGTTATTTAAAGAACAGTTCTTGCAGCGGTAGGGCAAAGCCGTTGGAATTAGATTGATTTTCGTTAGGTTTGGGGTGCATACGAGAGACCGAAGGTTCGCGAGGATGCTCCTAATTCCTTATGAGCCGTAAGTGTTTTTGGAGTACTTTAACCTAACTTTTAACAACAAAACTCCAACAAAAATGATCAGTAAAAATGTTCTATACTCTAAGAAAATTTCACAAGCAGAAAATTGACGAAAACCAGAGCAGCAAGAAAAGATAAACAATCGCTTACCATCGTATTTGCTTTCTGTAGAAAATTGTGACCAATTGTCATGTGACGAAATAAAACTGTGACCAATTGCATTGTGACGACATGATTTTGTAACCAAATGATTTGTGGCGAATTGTCAAGTGACGAAATGATTTGTGGCGAATTGTCAAGTGACGAAATGATTTGTGGCCATATGCTATATAACCATGAGTTATGCATTTTAGGAAAAAATAAAATTTGTTTGCCACAAAAAATAAATTTTATTTGCCATAAAAAATAAATTTTGTTGACGAAAAATTTGTTTGCCATAAAAAACAAAACTTGTTTGCCAAAAAAAGTAATTTTGTTTGCCACTAATTTTGTGGACAAAAAAATTAAAAATTGTTTGCCAAAAACCAAATTTTGTTTGCCATGAAAATAATATCCCAAAATTTTTTCTGTCAACAAAAGTACTATTTTTTGTCCACAAAAAAACTTATTTTGTCAACATCTGTTTTCAGATTCTAGAAATATTCCATAACGGAAAATTTCACACTTGTTCCGGGCGGCCTCGGTACGAGCCGTAAATGCTTTGGAACTCATCTAACCGCTCGTGACTTCAATCAAACAAATCTCCATGGAAATGATCAGTCAATAATACACAAATATTTTTACCAGAACGTTTCATATATTTACGGGTAGTTTTCATATTTACACATAAACTTGTGACATAAATACTTGTACCTTCAAGTAAAATTCCAGAACAAAATTAGCAGCCCTTGATTTGTAGAATAGAAATTTACTACCTCGATTTAACCGATTTCCAAACGATTCCTACTTATTTGCTGCAAATTTCAGTCTCCATATTACGATTCCATGGACTACATTTTTACTTTCTGCCACTTTCTGCTATTTATGCCACCAAATCCTGGATGGCAATTACCACTTTCTGCCACTTTTTGCCAGCCACTTTCTACCGACCCTCGAACACTGTGCGTTCTTTCGGAAACATTGGATGAACTTTTAAAGCGGACACACTGTATGTTTACATGTATATAAATTGGGGATTTCCCCCTGCTCTTCTCTTAGAGATAGACAGACTGCATTGAAAGTTACAATAAATCGATAATTTATTGTTGGTTGTAATAAATTCAATTTACTGACCCTTTAGCTGAATCATAATAAATTTTCATTAGATTTCAGTTTTCATACTCATAATCAATCATTGGGTCCAGGTCACAAGAATTATAGTTCAATTTTGAGAAAATTTTACACAGTCAAGGACTATTTCATTAAAATTACTGTCGGGTCCGGATAAGCGTCATACCCTTGATTTGGTGTGTTGTTTTACTGTGTTTTACCAAGAAATAGACTTTTGGCGCTGAACTTAAATTTTTCCACAAGAAGTCATATCCTAAGTCCTTTTGCCAAAGTCTTTATGTGACGTAACATAGACAGTGTAACTCTGCATCCAAGAAATTGGGGCAATCTGTAAATACGCTTATCCGGACCCGACTATAATTACATACATTGAACTGCTGTATACAGAAATCCGTCAAAAGCTGGTTTACAAAAAACTACGAGTTTTGCTGAAGTATTCCAGACTGCACAATATAAATACGATGAATAATACAGCCCAAAGTTAGGGTTAGACGATACGCCCCAATACTCGTTTTCTAAAATAAACGTTGCAATCCTCAAGTACTTTCTTTGTGGCAAATGTTGTGAAATTTTTTCGCTTATTGTAATTACTTTTCTATGCATCCTAATAATTTATTATAAGTATATTGTGACTATATACAATATTACTTATGTATTGGAGCATCTTCATAGACACCACAGAATGTGCAGTGATCTAGGAAACGTAGTAAAAAAACTAGCAATTAAACAACCGCTTACACACTTATCTTGTCTTCGCATAAAGCCGTTTACAATTTAACGGTAAGTGGTTAAGTGTATGCTAAGTGGGTAAATGAATAATGCCACTAACGGGATGACAACGGTCATCATAATGGAACACCTGGCAAACATCCTAATTGTGACCACAGATGTGGGCGGTTCTTAACTTTTTTGATGGCATCCGTGTACTCAGCAGGTCAAATATCTATCAGTATAATTCATAAAACCCATCAAAACTTGACCCTAAAAAGTGTATATTTGGAAATATGAGAATTTGAGAGGACTGTTGCACTCCTGTTTTTTTCACATTTTGGATGGTTGTTCAACTGGGGATCTTAAGAAAAGAGATTGACCTGCATTAAACTCAATAAATACGGGAAATAGCCACAAGATTATCAAAGGATTAATATGGAGTCTATTTTTTGACGAGTGTAAATGTCAAGGCCAAATATTTTGATTGGCAGTTTTTTACTTCCTTCAAGTTTAACAGCGGCTAGTGGTTGGCTGCAGCTCCAAATGATTGTACTTATTTGTAAAACTACAACTTGTCAACGCATTCAGCATTAGAGAGATAAGCAGGACATTACCAAATAATTCGTGTTTCGCTAAATCCAAGGCGTTTGTTGCATCTCGAGTGTTTCAACGGTAAATGTAGGCTTTGAAAATACATAAATTGTTCATTAAATTTTGGTATTCGAAATTTGTGACATCAAATGTTTATAAAAATTAATTATGACGCCAACCAAAAAATATCATTTCGCCATTACCTCTACCTTGGAACTCGCACATATTCAGCTTTTAGCAGCTTCAAGTATCGCATGCAAATTTTAATTTATACCACGTAAACCTGGTTTTTACAAGAGGAAGGAGTCCTTTGATGCTTTTACCACTAATTAGCAGGCATCGTAGAGAAGATCATTTTTTTTGGCAGAATCATGTACGACGAACCGAATTCACACCAAGAAACAACCAGACATATGACAACTGAAAATTGATTTCTGGAATTGATATCCCAACCTACAAATCAGTTTTGTTGATACCCAAGTAAAATTGAAAATAACCAAAACTTGTTGAAATATCATTTAAATTTCGACGCGACAATTTTCAAGAAATATTTTTCTCGTTTAACAAGAGCACATTCGGTTGGCGTCAAGACTAGTTACTAGTAAACTCTACCACTTACATCTTACACCTTTTTGTAACACACTCCACTCATTTTATACCCAATTACGTACACTAATTTTTAATTAATGTTATCTCTAATATAAGCTTACCTATATAATGTTACCTGTGAGCACTCGTGCAATACGGATTTACAGGAAATAACAATAAAGTTTGAATTTGAATTTGAATTTAGTAATAACGATCTCATGTTCTGCCTATTTCAATTTATACAAATAGAAATTGATAAAAAATATAATAGTCGTTAAGCATGTGAAAATAAACACGTGGGGCTACAATTTGCAACCTTAAAGAGTGACCGTGAAAATAATAGTAAAATAACTCTATAAGATTCAGGCCTAAACCCGTGAAAGATAAAATCTGTAAAACTGGTATTCATATGAAGAGCTCATCATATGTAACAATAGAAAAAGTGACAGTTGAAAACCGCTGCCTGTATTTCCTATGAAGACTTTACAAGTCCAACTGCTTCATCAAAAAGTTTACTGCGTTTCAGTATGGTCGTCTATTTTTAGAATCTATTCAATTTTGTAGTCTTCAAGTTTGAGTACAGGTGCTACAAGATATATTTTGTACAAGGGCCTCTGAGCACACAGAATGTTGAAATGTATGACATTTCTAATGGAGGGTACAAAAAAAAATTATTTTTTTTAATAATTTCAATTGGTTTAATAAACTCGATTAAATCAACTGAGAATCAAGATTCTTGGAACTCCCAACTGGACATTTTGTGTGATGCTACGTTCATCTTTTACGACATTCGGGAATCTTCACCGCCACTAATTCAAGATTCCACCAGTTATTCGACTCCGTCAAAAAAATTTCACAATTTATTTTGGAATCATAGAATTTTTGGACTAATCAGATCTGTTGGACAGCAAACTATTAACTTGAAGACCCTCAAACCACTTGAAGTGAACTTGACTGAGGTCAACGAAACTTACAATGCCTGCCCCATACAGTTACCAGCCCAATTACCATCAATACGCACCATCAAGAAGTACAGCGACCCCTGTAATGTCATCGTCATTCTTATTTTAAGTGTCCCGGATGATACCGAAAATACGGATAGCACCACATATGAAAATCTCAATATCAAAAATCTCCATTTGAGCCCATCAGTCGAATGGGAAATTACACATCAACTTCACAGTCACCACAATCCGCGGGATAATAAATTCGTCTTCATGGGGGATAATCTCACGATAATCCAAAAGATGTTGGATTTTAAGTGGATTCACAAATTGGGACTAAAGTACGGCGTCTACATGCCCCCACAATCTTCTCTCAAAAAGTCGAAGCAGGATTTCTTAAGGACAATCCAGGACAAGTCTGACACAGCACTTGGACATGGATTCAACGAATCGCCCTCGAATTTTATGGAGACCGAAAGACCACAAATAATTTTCAGTTCCCTTGATCACAACAAATGCTCTATCTCCACATACCGGGGACAACTAGGACAGTCACTCCTGTCAAAACCCAGCTTCGGTAGACCAGGTCACTCTCTTTGTGGTCACTATCTGGACCTAACAGGCTTCATGAAGGAGCCCTACTTCATCCTCCAAAATGGTCGCCCTGTCGCTGGCTTCCATTTCATGCCCCTCGTCTACACCTCCAAAATGTACAACTTCACTTATAACTTGAAAATACCGCGGTTCGTTGGCACTAAGCAACTCCCGAATGGCAAATGGACGGGAACTATAGCCGACGCTGTATATGGCAAGTATGAAGCTGTTTTAGGGTCAATGCAGACACTAGAACGACAGAGTTATCTCGACTACCCAACCCATGTGGGTTTCATGGGTCTCAATTTCTTCACCTCATTTCCTCAGAAACGGATCAACTTTTTGGTAATGCTCACTTCATTCGACGATTCCCTTTGGTTGGCTGTTGGAGTAACGTCGGCTGGAATTTCTATATTGCTTGTAGTATTTAGCTCAGTTTTTGACCGCTACCACAGAAGTGGCGGTAGTGTCACACCCATTCAAAAAGACGGATTTTTTGAACAAACGTACAATTCATTATTAATAACGTTCTGCGTACTCCTTCAAATACCAGCCCCACGCAAAATAGGAAAATCAATTCAAATTTTGTTTTTAGTGTGGAGTTTTTGTGCACTCCTCATTTCGAATTATTATCGAAGTAACTTAACAGCTCATGTCACCCACCCTGTTTATGAGGTCATGCCGAAAACTTACGAAGAGTTGGCCCTACGAAAGGAGTACAAGGTTCAATTTATGGTTTATGGATCAGCTGACTTTGCCTACATGAACGGATCGAGGAATCCAGTTTTGAGTTTGATTAGAGACCGATATGTTTTAGAGCGGAATCATTTGAAATGTTTGGAGTCGGCAATTTTTGAACAGAGGACAGTTTGCTTTGGATTCACGATGCACGCGCTGAGTTATTTGGCATCAAATTTTACTATTTCTCCGTTCTACAGACCACTGACTATTTCTAGTGAGTCTGCACATTCGTTCATCTTGAACTGTGGCTTTACTCGAGGATCAAAATATTTCCACCCCTTCGATACGATTCAGGGGTCATTGAGAGATGCGGGGCTGTATTTGAAGTGGACCGAGGATGCTTTTGAATTGCAGATGAGTCGTGGAATGAAGTGGCTGCGAAAGGACTGGAATAGTGAGGAACTATATTGGAAATTGAAGCAGAATATTCAGCAGGAGATGCAGAATGACAATTTTATGCCTTTTGGAATGGTCCAAATGGCTCATGCATTTTGGACTTTGATCCTGGGTGTTGTGCTGGCTATGAGCTGTTTCCCATTGGAGCTACTGATGAAAATCGTGGAATGGATTCGTAGGACTTTGGTAGAGTTTCTGGGAATTTTTTACTATCTGAGAAATTGACGAGAGAGATCAGGGATCGACCGCCTGGCCAGACGGTTTTCCACCATAGCGGACAAGTGTGCACATTTGTTCGACGGCTGAACGAATGGTGACCAAAATGAAAGTCTTGTTAAGGAGTTTTATGCAAAAAATATGACCACTTGATTTGGGTCCGATAATACAATGTATGTTCAGGGACCGTAGTTTCCCTAGTAGCAAGTACGGACGAAGTGACTGTCAAGACTGGTCAAAACAGTGTATAATTTTTTCCCGACGATCGTTCAACTTAGAATCGACGTTAATTTAAGACTAGCGAAATTGGTTAGCTTAAAGCCCTATTAGAGGTTTGTTTTTAGAGTGGCCCACATACAAGCAGCAATAAGTGTAAATTATTTTGTAGTATGTCAAAATCTCGTCCAAATTCCGTCTGTATATTTGATTCCGAAACGGCCATATTAGGACCGTTCAAACTCCGTCCGTACGCAGACTACTACAATAGTGGTCAATTCAAAAAGGATATTGTAACTGGCGAGTGAATGTTCACTTAAGGCAAGGCACTCAAGGATCTTCCCCGATGGAAGGCAACAGTATTCAAGCAATTACTTTTGTATACTGGACCAGTAATACTCAAAGAAATTTTAAAGCTCGATTATTTTCATTACTTTCTAAAATTTCACTGTGAAATCAGTGTGACTTTAATATTTTTAGTGCTAAAAGAATACAAATAGAGCAAAATTAAATAAAAGTAGTGCATCGAAAAATAACACCCGATTTAAAAAAATTTGGATTTGTTGAGCAATTGTTTCACCAAGGAGGAGAAAAGCATTTCTTGCCAGGAACTCGATGGATGAAAAATGATTGTTGTAGCGTAAAAGTGGAAATCATAGCCGTTAAAAACCATGTGGTTGTTTTATTTTATTTTTTGTAAAATAATTTAACTAACTTTACACTAATTAATACATATTATTTAACCAAAATCTTAAAATCGAATTGATTTATTCCAAAATTATCATCCAATTTATCATACGATCCAATTCTGTTCAATCCGATCCAAATCTGTTCGATCCTATACAATTTCGTTTGATCCAATCTATTTTTGGGAAAAGTCCAGTTAAGGTGGCCAAAATCAATTTAAGTGGCAAGTATCCAAATAGGTCCAATTGTCAGAATCCTGTGATCCAATAAAGGCCAAGGTACAAGGGAAGAGAAGTTGATCCAGATCAGAGTCAAGGTCCAGACTAATTTTATTTGCCAAAATGTTGCTCCTATTATGCTTTTGCTCTACGATTGAACAAATGGAGAGAGCGAGCAAAACTCACTCTGAGCAAAATTTAAATGTTATATTCTATATACAATATTTACAATGTTATACCAAACTAATAGGACAGTTAGGAATTTAATTTATGCTAACAATAATTGCAACTAAAATTCCTTACTTAAAACAAA
This sequence comes from Arrhopalites sp. Gr-Col-00791, assembly GCA_034694425.1. Lineage (NCBI taxonomy): Eukaryota > Metazoa > Arthropoda > Collembola > Symphypleona > Arrhopalitidae > Arrhopalites > Arrhopalites sp. Gr-Col-00791. Next base: position 8,398 of record JAQHQX010000380.1, read on the forward strand.
GAAAAATAACCTTAATTATTCATATGGAATATTCTAGAATGTTGGAGAATCTCTTTTCCATATTCTGGAACATTCCACTAGATTATCCTTTTTTTCTATGCATTATTTTTATTTTTACTTCAAAGTGACAAATATGCATGTGAATATCTAATATTCACTGGTTACAACATGCACAGTTTGTTTTATTGACCAAGAGTCAGTGACGACGTTTTTAAACGCGAGCCTTTGAACAGAAAATAATACTGCCGTACACGCCATTTAATATTTAAAGGGAGATGATATTTCATTTGACAGGAAAAACCATTTCTCACCACATTAATTCAGATGTTGAAGAATTTGGATGTCTAAACCTATAAAATATGAAATGAATGTATTCAACGATGTAGACGAAGAAACATAAACACAAGAATAAAGCGACAAGATAAAAACTCAAGTAGACATCGGATCCTTGGAGTGACAAAGGTTGAAAGAGATCCTTTAAATTCGTCTGAGGTTGTGGTGTGTTTAAACCGTCTGCTGAAAAACGAATCCCATTCCACTTTTTCCACAGCCAATAAATGCCAGAAGTGAGAAGAATTCTCATTCGATCCCCAACGAGATTGTACTTCTGTTCACTCAAGTTTTCTGTAATGTAGTAGCCATCAATTTCAGTGAAAGAATCATCAACGATTTTTTTATTACTGGCAAACTTCAATCCGTGATATTCCCCCATAGCGGTTGCAAATTTGGGCCAATAGAATTCAAAATCTTGAGACCTGGTAATGAAAACTGTTTTCAGTTTAGAAAGTTCTGTTCTTAAGATTGAGGACATGTTGGCTATTGAAGCTGGTCTGCAATTGTCTGCAATTTCTGAGAATGTTTTTGCTTTGTCACATTTCGTTTGTTCTCCGGATAGATTAGCAAACAGAATATTATGTTTTTGAGTATATAAGAAAGATGCAAAGTCCACATGCTTATGCCAAATACGATATACTGCTTCGGTGTGGGTGGTGTTCATGTTAACCATCCAATCAACGTCCCGGTCTGTTACATCCTTTTGAGCCAAAAAGATCTTGAAGTTTTTCAGGTCCATGCTCTTCAAATGTGTCCAGTTTGTCGTGAATGGAAATGGCGCCAGGTATTCCGAGCTCAAAACTGCCTAAAATGTATTTAAAGAAATGGGTCAATTGTTGACTACAAATACAACTGACTTTATATTGGACCAAATTCGACAGTAGAGTCTGATACTAGCAGACTGGTGAGTATCTAGTAGATTTGGCTGAACATAAATTTCACACCAGACTGTGAAATAATTTTGCATTTGACCAAAGTGTGCTTCATAAATTTGGCTTCGTTTTACCAATCTATTTCACCTGAAAAATCAGCTTCTGTTCAGTTTTTTTTATCAAAACCAGTCCGCAAACCTCAGTTTGCGGAAAATTTCACTGAAAATAATTAAAAAATTATTGGACGTTCAAAAAAGAAATCGAAAACTTCAAATCTGTATCAAAAAGTCTTTTGAAAAAACTTTTCCTCACGAAATTGTTGAAAAAATAACAGATCTTGCATCTCCCCTCTGATACAGAGATAAGAGTTTCATGACAGACAATTCCCTCTACAGAACATCATATAATGTGACTAGGTTGTGGGAACGAGAGACAACAGAATGGGCTCATAAACCTAGTAGGAAGTGAAAAACAAAAATATTTTCTTACCATGTAATCATTGGAGATGAAAAGGCCAATGCATATCCAATATAATGAAATCATTTGACATATTTGTAGAGTCCCGCTGGAGATTCTAGTCGATTCAATTATCAGATCCTTATCCTGTTGCTGTAATAACACTTGAAGCAGCCACATGGTTGAAGCTGAGATCAAGCTGATGATGTGCTGAATAAGCGAACTGAGATTCTGGCCTGGTTCCATAGTTTGAAAAACTCCAACTAAAATTGCAAATGTAACGAAGCCTGTAATGACAATGGAAACCCACACGCTCCATTCAAAAGGTGTAAAAAATTTGAGAGCAGGATTAGAGTTTTGTTGAATGCTATCGGTTGTAATAAATGTAAATCGTTGTGTTTGCCCCGTAATGTGAAGGTGCATGTGGTTACGCGCTAGACATGCAAAGTTAGTTTGGTCCGAGTTCGATACTCGCCAAATCCCATTGAAAACTGATAGTGATATTGAACTTGAAAATTCTTTTTTTCGATTCAGAAATCCTGCAAATGAATGTTGTGTTTATGGGAGCAACAATAAATGAGCCAGTTGCATCCTCAATGCGTTGAGCTGCTTCCATTTGAAATGGAGAACCAAGTTCATGCTTTGCAAACTTTTCCGCTTGACTCGGAGTGTATCGTTTGTCAAAGCACCAACTGATATTTGTTCCATTTTTTATTGCCTCTTCATGGGCTCGCATCATCTCCCTATAGCAGGTAGTGGTGAACTGTACATGTTCCAATCCAAAAGCTACATTTGAAGTAATTAATATCAACGTTGGAATTAAAAGTTTCATGGGACGGAATGTAGCGGGTAAAGTCATTTTAGTGTTGTCCGTTATAGTAAAAGGATTTTGCTTGTAGGATACGAGATTTTGGGAGCTACTGAGGCGATGCAGCAACTTTGCTCAAAGGTATGAGCAAGGTGACGAAATAAGTTTGTCCACGTGGACTGAAAGGTTTGTGGCAGAAAAAAAAAGTTGTGTAAAATACAAATTATTTTAAGTTGTCGAAGTGTCATTGTAGAAGGTACTTGACATACAATATTGGTGAGAAGGTGACATTTTCAAAAACTGTCATATCAGTTTTTCATGTCCATTTTAATTGTGACATTTTGACTGGTTGTTCAACTGTGTCGGTGTGGCAGACTGTACCTTGAGAGGTGGTTTGTTAGAATCTATATAGAAAATCTTATTGAGATAAAAGTAAGTGAACGTAAACGTTTAGTAAGGAGAATTAATTACGATTTGTACCTATCAATTCAGTGTTCTGAAAGTAAAAACAAGCCAACAGGTGTAAAATATGAGTTAGATAAAGTTAATGGAAACGTGTCCTTTTCAATGATGCAGATGACCATAGTTGTATGTCTCACGTCAGTATCGACAATGAAAATGAAGTTTTAATGATAATGGTACTGCTTGGAAGTGACATTTATTTAACCAACAATTCCACATTTTGTATAGAAATGAGTAAAAACAAAACTCAAGTAAATGGAATCTTCCTAAAACGAAATTCCTATATCAAATGTAGGTGGAAGTTTTTGGCAGATTAATTTTCACCCATATTTATCTAGAAGAGTTCTTCTTTAAGTGTTTCCACTACGTTTAACTCGGTATTGGTTGACACTTAATGTTTATGAAGTTTGTCAGTTTCACCATGAGAGTCAATTGAATTGACAAATTTCAACAATTTTTCAACAAAAAGCGAAGCTCTCTTATGCAATCACCATGTCTGTCCGTCTGTATGTAACGGCTCCCTTTGGGCCTAAACCAATTAAAGGCAATATTTTTTGTTTACATGTTGAATTGTTTAAAAAAAATTTGAACTTGACACTGGTAACCAACGCAACGTGTAATATTTTATTTAGTAAAAATATGCATTTTGCAATGAGATTTTTTACGAAAATAAACGTTGCTTTTTATCAATAGAATTTATTTTTCTTAACATTAATCTTTTCAGCAATTCGTCATTTTGGGAGTAAATTTTATTTTTTTAAGAAATTATTTTTTGAGTAATAAACTTTATCGTCCGAAAATAATTATAATTACATGAGTTTGTGCATATTTCCATGCTGTGATTTTCTAAATGTAGAATTTTACTTGCGTAATAATTTTCGAGGCGCTATTTTTTTTACTGCATTTGTCACTAAAAATAATGATGCAGCACAAAGCACTAAAAATAATACTCGTGGGACTAAAAATAAGTGTTTTCAAGTTTACTCTAACTCGTAGCTTTTAGTGATTAAGAACTTAATGCCAGAATAAGTATTTTTAGTGCCACAAGCATTATTTTTAGGGCTACAAAAATTTAGTACTGCAAAGATATTAAACCATTTTGTTTTTCAATATTTGTGAACCTACCAAAAAATTTTAATTGAAAATTCGTTAGTACAAACAAACTCACTTGCAATTAAATTGACATTTATTTCATGATCAATTTCATTTTTCTGCTTTGATCCTGAATATTTACATTTATATAAACTAAACGCTCGTTTAAAATGTCACCAAAAGACGACCCAAATTGAAGGTGATGAAAATGATAAAATTGGGTGTAGACATTCGGTCCAATTTGTTGAAATGTCCAACCTTGATTGCAATTTCTGGAACTGATTTGATTCCCTTTTGTATTGCTCGAGCTACGGGGTCAGGACTGAGTTTTCTGGAGGCTGCCCAAACTTTAATTTTCAATCTTTTGAAGTTTTGGGGGATTTCGAATCCGGTACTGTATAAAATTGGGACGATAGCAGAGGCATAGAAAGCCGCTATTAGTGAAACAACAGCTGGAAATAGATACTGGTCATGATATCGAATTGTAAAGAAACCACCAAAAATACATAAAATCATACAAAGAACTTTGTTGGACCAGACCACTTGAAAATTGATTTCATTGAAAAAGTTAACAAAAACTTGCAGTTTCCGAATCGTTCGATATCCAACCAACAAAGTTTCAACATTCAAGTTGTCATTTCTACACATTCAATAAAATTATTGAATATTACCTTGACTTGTTCCACATTAATTCCATAGTCCAAAAATGAGACAAAATTATTTGTCGACTAGTATTATTATTGTCGACTTACTCTTTTAGCATGAACTTCAACTGGCGGAAAATTTGAAGACACTTTTGAAAAAACAGGAGCTGAAATTCAATTACAATGTGGGTAGAAGCCACCAAATTGAGGAATAAAAACTTGATGGTGAAAATTATAAAAAATAAAATGGAGTTTTGGTATTGAAAGGGCAACATGAGGTTAATGAATGTCGGATCGAAAATTAAAATCAAAGAGATGAACCAATATCCGAGGTAGGCCGAACACGGAAAATTCAGTATGAACAAGTCTTGATTTTTATATTCGTTCAACTTTCGGGTAGGTGGATTATCTGTAAATTAATTTGTTGCGATTAAAATCAACTCTATTTTCACTCTGAAATGAAAAAATACAGTAATATATTTATGTATAAAAATATCCGCGTAAATATCCTTGATATCCTTAGCATCTTTAATTGTTTAGTTGGAGCTTACAAATCTGCCTGGCAGTTTCAAGACACTCATGTCAATATTAAGAAAGTATCAAAAAACTTTTTGCATCATAATTAAAAA
>JAQHQX010000381.1:0-13685 GCA_034694425.1 Arrhopalites sp. Gr-Col-00791
ATCTCGTGCATTTCCGTCAAGAAATGCCGACGAAATACAAAAAAACCTAAAACAAGTCGCGGACTCGGCACCCTTAAGCGACGTCTCGACTAATGTTCTGGCGAGTTGGAAACTGAAATTGAAAATAATTAAAAATTGTGTAATAAGTTGGTTTGATTACAATGAGACTTCAATCAACCGACCAACAGTGGACGAAATTTCAAAAATGGTGCCGATACATATCAAGAGTTAACTGCAAAACCTAGAAGAAAATTTAGATTTAATTGTTGATTACTCGTAGAAGATCCAAGTGCTGAGAGCCCACAGAGTTAAAAGGAGGGAAATGAAGGTGTGGATTGAAATCCATTTCAATTCGAACTGGATTTTCCTCTTGTCGCATTGGAGCGGAGAATGGCCAAAAACCCAGAGAATTTTTGTCAAAATTTGGAATTCCCTCCCAATCAAAGTTTTCTCTATTTCGGCTAATGTTGATTCACTTAGTGCCATTATTTTAATTGAAAATTAAAATGAATTCAGAAAAAACAATTCGAAGTATTTAGCCGGTCCTTAAAAGATGTGTCGAGTTTTCCTTCGATTTCCCGAATTAAAATTAAATGAGCGAGTTTACAAATTTGTCATGGAAGAGAATATTCAATTCATTTACATTTTAAATTGACTCTGACTTGTAGAATGTGATTTTGGATTTGGATTCAACATCAAATGAGTTTTTAGTCGATCATCAGGATAATAGGGTACTGAGTTTAATGAATAAACAATTAAGAGAAAATCTACAAATATCTACAGTTAAATCAAATGTTGACTTTTTTGTTTGTTGACACTAACAAAGGTCGGGTCAATTAGTTTGATTAAATTGAACAATGAGTATTTAATAGTCAATACAATAATTGCACCTAAATCCATTAGAAAAACTATCATTCAGGATTCGGAATCATCGAAAATGCTGTGTCAATTCTCTAGGTCACCCGGTCCCCCACCTCAAAGGATCTCCTACTTCTAAACGGGTGGTAATTTTGGCACTATTTTTTGGCACTAAAAATGTTTGTTTTCGTGTATTCTGTAACTGCTGGCTGCGCTCACCACTTTTAGTAATTAAGAATTTAGTGCCAGAATAATTATTTTCAGTGCCGCAATAATACTAACCCCTTCTAGACCTTCAACCTGTTGGTCATTTGCCAGTTTTCTTGATGAAGGAATTGACTTTGATCTTTGAAGGTCTCTTGATATTTTTTTACTGACTTTGGAGTAAATTGATCTCCATTTGGCTGATCTATGAAAACCCTCCAAATGAAATTGACACAAGACAATGACATTTCCACAACAGTCTTTAAAACCATTTTCAACCTCCATTTCAATTTCCCGCCAATCTCTGCAAAGCACAAGATGGAAAAAATGGTTACAAAGAAGGAGGTAGCAGTAATTTGTGTTGTGAGGGTGATCCAAACTTGAGTTTGAAATGGTTGCAAATAGATAGCAAATGACTCCCGTAGTGACTGAACGCTGTCTGCTGTGATGAACTTGAACTTTTCATTCAGAATATCGAGTTGGGTAAAAAGATGAGAAAAATCTTGGTCTGACAAAATTCAGATAAAATTCAAGGAAAACAAGTGAGACCCAAATGAGATTCGTAGTTAATAGTCGGTCCCTATTCATGACGTGTTCCAACGCATTCGAACACACTTGAATATTCTGAAGGTGTTTGGGATAAATAGGATTTTGATGGGAGTGACATCTGGCTCGGTGGTAGAGCTGCTATTCTGGACGTGCCAAATGCCATATGGGTCGATCAACGATTGAAGCTAGACTTTGTAGGTTTATCCTTCATTCTGAGTTCTCTTCTCAAATGAAGGTTGTTAGTGCAGACAGAGGCATCTACCGGGTTGGAGAGGTGGAGGAGTTGAGTCAGGTAGGTGTTGGTGGGTGGTGGATTGTCCAAAGACACAGACATGTTGGGAAAAGCATCTCTCTACCACAATTCCACACGAAAAACCTTCTTCTGTTTACTATACCCATCCCTCCTTCCCATAATTAGATGTCAGAGTGGTAAATAATTTAAAATTGTATAAGGGAAGCACACTATTAAGACTATTAATATAACTATTATTACATAGAAACTATTAAAGCGATTATTGAATTTAAATAGGATTTTCGAAAAGTATCAAGTACTGTTCAGGTCCTTTATGCTAAATGAATCATTCGGCTGAAATATTTATGAACCGACTCAACAAAAATAGAGTGTGATAAGCGGTATGCATTCCAATCGTGACTAATAGAAATTGCTGTTATCAAACCTAACAAGTCCTAATTCCATATTCAATTGATTGCCGCCCAATTATCCTTGATTGAGGACAATTGGGCAAAAATTTTAAAGATATTCCTTTGGTACAAAAAATCAATTGTCCCTTCCATTGAGTCTATCAACTCAGTTCCCACTGATTTGTACCATCGAACTACAAATAGCGATATTAATTGGGGTAATTTTGATGAGTCCAATTAAACAATCTGTATGAATTATATTTTTGTTTCCTGTCAAATTCCTCCAACAAAAATTAATGTCCCTTCGCGTCTCGCGTCTCATTCGTTTGGGCAGTTAGAAGGCGACCGAGTCAGTCAGACTGAAAAACATCCTTAGCTGAATGGCGCTGGTCACTTTCCACAAGATCTAAATTGGCCTAGTAGCTTCAAACTAATAGCTAAGGACATTTGAAATAGGCGGAATCTCCATATTCAAGTTTATTCCCACAAACAACATCACAGAAGGATGCTGACAAAGGAAGAATTTCGATACCCCCTGATGATCATGATGTGATCCTCCTTTTTTAATTTGCTGCCCATAAAAGTGGATGCTGGGAGAGGTCGAATTGAACTTCAAAGATCCAAGTGGAGATGGAAAATCTGGAAACTGCTTGTGTGGATTTGTATCATCTGGATAATTTTTGTGGGACTTCATATCACTCGATGCATTAACAAGAATTTAAGTGAATCTCAGTGTCCTCCCCAATACATCATCCTCCACACATTCGGGCTCATTGGGTGCATTTTTATGTGCTTTATTCATTATGTTGCATTTCTACTCCATCCAATCGACTTTGTTGCCATCTTCAACGAATTCTTTATCAAAGGAAATGGTAAACACACTCCACAATTTTTGTAGTCGGAGCTGCTCTGATTAAAAATCATTTTTAAAATATTCACATTAAATTGATTTAATTTTTAAAAAGGATCCCCACAGAGGAAATTTTATTCATGTAGCAAGTTTTAACTTTCCTAGCCGTCCGTTTTGAATATGATATTCAAATTTAAAATAATTTTTTGAAATTGCAGCGAAATCCGGAAAAATTCGTTCGTGGAGGGAGTACTCGCTTCAAGAACTACTAATAATGTCCTTACCACCAACAGCTAATGAAATGAGTTTTTGTATGGTCTTCATTAATTTGTTGGATTCAAATATTAGTAAATCTCTTCTCCCACCAACCCTTCAAGGATGGTTCTGCTTCCTACTTTTAATTCTCTATCAATTTGTCATGTGGTCCTTCGTCGCGAGTGGATACTTTCAACTGGTGGTCCAACTTCTTTTCTTCCAACATTGTGATGTCCTCTTTCATGAAATATACTCCCTACTAAGGTAAGACTCTTAAGAGAGAAAAAATCCTTCAAATTCAAACTTCCCGCTCTACATCTCTTGATCCAGCATCTACGTAAATTTGATCATCTGATATTTTTCTGATTGATTTACAGAACCTCTGACACAAACTCGATCGTTGTGGCCTGCAAATATCTCCGTAAACTTCAATTATTTATCCAAATCTTCAATCAAAGCAACTCATCCATTACATTCGGTATGAGGGTCATGTGCTCCAGTGCCTCAATCCTTGGTGGGTTTTTCGTGATTCGATATCATTCTGAACATCCACTCATCACTTTCTTCATCAGTCAAGTCTCCCTCTATACGGCCATCTTATTCCTTATTTTCTACAATAAGGCATTTGCCATTCCCCAAAAACTGGCCGACGTTTCGAAACAGATTTTACTGAAATGTCAGAACCTGGAAGTCGAGATCATCAACAATAGCCCCGACCCCTCAACATCAACTGGCACTTCCAAGTTCACTTGGAAGACTTGTATTAAATCGTTAAAGTGTCGAATCGTCACTTCTGAACTCAAATCGATTCCTCAATCTGGAATAAAAGTTGGGAGCTTCCACCAGATGGAGCGAATGTCTACGCCCATTTTCATCATCTTTGTCACCATTTCGTTGGGTCGTCTCCTGGTCATCACAAGATGAGCCCGTTTCGTCCAATTGATGTCCATTGATCCATATGCTTGAAAAAGGCCACATTGAGGCAAAAACCCGAATATCGAAATGTGAAAATTTAAATTGCTACCCTTAATCTATTCTTCTTTGGCCATTTTTGGGCACCATTTAAACCTTTGAAAAATATTTTGGGTGGGGGGGATAAATTACCAAGTTTTTAAAATACGTTGGAGTGAATAACGAAACCTGTCAAGTCTCACAGAAACTGAATGCCAGCAAATGACCGGAAAATGTGTGCAGCATGCACTGTGTCAAGTGAAATGAAAAAGGGAATTATTCTGAAATTACGGTGTTAAGTCCAAATGATAGAATTTGTACACAATCATTCATCAGCTGAAGAAGCCCAAAATTTTAGGATGAAAAATGTTTTAAGACTTGACTGCTAGTAAAATCCAGGACCTAATGAAGATCACACTCCCTAATCCTCAACCGTCAAGGACATAGAAATCCTCTCACTTTTATTCAGCCGACGAGTCGCGACGCGTCGGCTGGGTCAAAATTAATAAAAAAGCGTCTTGACAAAATCTGGTCAGTTTTAGGTCGACACATACGAATAACGTTCGATGAAGCCGAAAATTGCAAAATGCAAAAAATGAAACTTCAATTGACTGGAAATGAAAAGGAGCAGGTTGTCGTTCCCAATTTTGGTGGAAATATGAAGAGGGTGATCTGATCTGTTGATGGGAGTTGTCAAATCTCTGGCATCTTTTGGCATTCACTTGCTACAAAAATAACAAAATTCATCATTTATTCCAATACAATTTCAAAACTTTGAGGCCTCTTTTACCGCGGATGGAATATTTTAAAAAGTTTCATATTTTGGCCTGGGGTACCTACTGCATGACTCAAATCGGAAATGTTGTTTTGTCCAAATTCAAAATTTCCATTATTTGCTTAATTTCGCTTTTCAATTGAGATTGACCCAGTGTGCGACGGTTACACGTTATTTTGGTCGGCAAAAATTGAACCCTGTCTTTCATACCAATAAATCGATCGGTGCCTCATGTCTGACGATGGTTTGCAGAATTAAACGTTTATGGTTCTAATTAACTAACCCATGTCTCCATTTAAAATTTATACTTCAAAAAGTCATAAATTGTGACTGTAGTCGCTTAAATATCGAACATTTGGTTTTATAATTTCAGTTTCCTGGTATTAACTAACTCAAGGTACTCAACCAAATTCAACTTTGACTTTAATTAATTTTAATTAAAAGCACCACATACGTTCAACTGGAGTTCCAACTTTAACATCAGACTAAAGTGATATTTTATGGACTCTGAAACTGTTTTACATGAAAAAAATTCTTATTCAAAATTATATTTTTCTAAAATAAATTCTGTTTGAAAGAACAAGATGATTAAGAAGAAGGATTTGATTTTGAATTACATCACCTTGTACTTATTATCAACTCTCATGATTCTTCCTACAAAATTTAATGTGTCGACTTGTAAAATTAGAATTGTTCAAAACGGACCAGTCAAATGGGTGTTTTGTATTTGCTTCGTAAATTCGGCCCTCTACACCCTATGGACGATTGTCCGTTTATTTCAGTCTATTGTTCTTGGACAATACATCCAATTTCATCATTTGGCTTTCCACATTCCTACTGTTGCAGCCCACACTGTCCTTGTCATATGGGCCTTCTACTTCTTCTTCAGATATCCCAACGTGACTGAAGCCATTTTCAACCAACTGGACATTTGTGATGAAAGTAAGTCCATTTCATAAAAAAACTTAATTTTTTCAATATATCGACTGAAAACCTGACATAAAAATAAAAGGAAGTATAAATACTAAACTTGATGCAACCATTCAGAGAATGAGGCAAAGAGGATTAGATATTCGATGCAGGAATGGTTCATCGTCACACTACCGTACACTTTAATTGTTTGTGTTGCTCCTGTAATGCCTATTCTTTACACATATGACCCGACCTCCATTCAATTCATCCCAACAGCTCTACCACCGTCCTTTCAAACTGAAAAATGGTTAGTAATTGTAGTGGCTTATGAGACATGGTGTACATTCTACATTATCTGCATCGCCTACTTCGGACTATATACGATGATCTCCTTCATGGAAAACACTAACCACACTCTAACTTCAAGGCTGCGACTACTCAAGTAAGGAGGTTATTTCATATTTTAATGAGGCATGAGCCCAAATTTTGATAAAGTGACAAAATATCATCATTTTTTAATACTGACCCTTCTTAGGTCTGGAAAACTTCCCCTGACCTGGATGGTGAGACAATGCCGCTATGCAAAATATACAGGGCTTCAATTAAAACTATTCAATTTAGTCTGCTCCTATCATACTTTCACATTTAAAATAATGCTCATCGTGAATGCCTCTTTTCTTATGTTCTTTGGCATCGTTCTCGTTCATACTCATGAACTTCTCTCATCGATTTGCATTGGGATGGGATTGGACCTTATCTGCATGTTTGTAGTTTTGTTCGACAAAGCTTTTCGATTACCCGATCTGATGGAACAGGTGAAATTGGAATTGTTAGTTGTGTCTCAGAAGATGCGGTTGAAGGATAATAGGGATTACATCAAGAGATGGATCACTTCCGTGGCCGATGTGGGAATCAAAGTGGGTGACTTCCACACCCTTGAGAGGACATCGACTCCCCTCTTCGTCGACTTTATCACGAGAACAGCCACGAGTCTCCTTATCACATTTCATCGATGAGCATTGAAAAAATGAGATAGATGATACGAGACACGAATTCTAATTCTTTGAAGAATACACAATTATTTTATTTTGTAGATTCAGTAAATATTGATTAGACATCGACATTTTCAAGTATATTAAATTGTAGAATTCACACTACAATTGCCTAAACTCAATATGAAATGGATTCTAAAATTTTATCTAAAAACCAAGTTCTTGTCAGCATCTGTTCCCTTTTCTTGCAAATCAAATGACATTATGGTTATGAAACCTGTTAAATATCCCTGAGGCTCAAGAGGCTTCTTGACGGATATAAAATATTTACAAAATATATGGATAATTAACCTTGTATTTAAACTCACCTTCTTTCATTGGTCATAAAATGTTATTAACAAGCGGCCAAATAAAATAATTTGGATTTCAGTTTCCGGATACGTTGCATTTTTTGTACAAACAATGTTTTATTTCCATTTATTGAAATTGAAAAGTGCACATAAATTCTCTTGTTTGAGAAATTTCATGTTGAGTAAACTAATAGAAAAGCTGATATTTGAAATTAGTTTTAATTATTTGTAATTTTAGATTAAATTCTTGTGAGTCGTAATACAACTCAGTGCATCGCTTTTGAGTTCAGTACAAAATACGGAACTACGTTCTCTTTCATTCACTAGGACGGTTGTTAATGGTGGAAGGGACCGTTTAGAGTCTCTGTGTCTAAATGACGAGTCCAGGCTGGGAGACGGGTCCGATGTGCGCTGAAGCTGATTGACTATAAATCTACTTAACTTCACCAAGTGAATTTCGTGCATTACTTTATTATGATTTATTCATTTAGTAACTTTCTAGGACATGTCAGCTCGATACTTGTGATCGTGTTGAATGTACTCAAGAAAATATATCCCTCAACTTGTATATGTTACAATTAAAGTCACAGAATTATCCAGAATAATTGACACTAGTGTGAGAATGAGACCCGAGTCCACATAGAAGAAGCTACCGACAGTGATGCTGAGTGGTCGAACAGACAACAAGAATTTTTGAAACCAATTGTGGAAACTAAGAATCTTCCAAGTATCCAACATCAAACTTGAGAATGAGTGGAGTCTTGCAAATTGTTTAAATGTGACAATTAATAACATGGTCATTCCAGTAGCTTTTAGAAAATGAGCTACTCTTCTTGTCACCACTACTAGGAATATATGAGCAATGGCATTTGAAATACAGACAAGTTGGATACACAAAGTGGCCATTCCATAAGTTGCTTGGAAATGTTGTTGGACTACATTTAATTTGTTATACGAAGTGTGCAGAGTTTTCACTGAAAACCTTTTGGTGACATCTTCAAGTTGGCCAAAACATGTTTTTGGATTTTCCAACCTGAAATTTAAAATTGGATTTAATATAATGTAAACAATTACATTGTGAAGAATTAAATAAATTTTATAGTTGAATCACCTGCATTCCTGAAAAATTGGTAGTATTGAACTGACATAGCAATAAATCATCAAAACGTTACTCATGAAAGAAAATGTTGCAAATGCTGCAATACTTAATTGAGTAAATGCCAAAAAGAGTTTGATAAAGATTGAAACTGATGCTGGATTTGTCAACCACGACGATAAATTTTCGAGGGAATTTGGTGCCGTAAAAATTCCTAATGATTTTGAGATTGGAAAAACAAACGTGAAAATAGCAACTCTTTTCAAGTTTCTTGCTACACGATCCTTTTGAATGGTTGCTGGTATCTTGAGTTGTCCTATTAGTGATTGCCAGTTTCAATTAAAATGATACATGTTATTTCAATTTCAAAATGCTAATTTGAAATTTATCCATAAGGAGGTCTACTTACGGGATATTTTGCTGGTTGTAGATAGAAAAGCATTTATGATGTTGTGATGATTCCCATAATGTTTAATTGTAGTCCAATTTATGACGTTGACGGTGAGGTAGATACAAATCAAGTAAATGACATTTACAGTTTGAAATGGAGATATTTGTTCATTTAATGAACGAATACATTGAATTGTTAAGAATAAAAGGTAAAAGTTATGAAGTCCAATGAACATGCACAAGGTGACCCATCTTTTATAGCTTGGACTAAAATGGAACTTTCCGTCCAGCTTCGAAAACCAGTAAGGACTAAACCCGCAATCATGGCAAAAGGTCACAAAGCGTCCAAGTAGTCTTACACTTTTAAGGCTTAGCATTTTCCCTACTTGGCTACCATTTTAAAGTGCTTCTCATTTGAAGGTTTTGAAACAAAGGCCGTTTTTTCTCCAGACAATTTTTTTTTCGAGACAGAATTATTTTATTCTCCTTACAGTCGAAATATTTTTTCCAGACAACATATTTTTTTTAAAAAAGTCGTTTTTAGACAGTTTCAGAAAATAAAATAGATGAACATTTTTTGAAAATCCATCAATTGTTAATCTATCGATAGTTTTTAACTTACAAATTTCAGGTAATGCCTAGTTGTTAGAGCGAAGAGTAAATCTTATTTGAGCCTTCAATTTTTCAATTTCCCAAAAGATGGGGGTGGAACTGTCTAAACGCTTCGAATTTTAAAGATGAACGAAAAATTATTCCCAACTCAGAAAAACGAAAAACTGCTCAACAATGACAGCACTTACGAAGATTTCTAACCACACTCGCTTCGCTCGCTACTTGCATAAAAATCTCAAATATAAAAGTTGCTGAATGAGCTATAAAAAACTCAAATATAAAAATAGCTCATTCAGCAACCACTCAGTTCAGTTGGTGAATGAAGTCAATGCCACCTTTTTGCAGTGGCAATACATTATCCTCTATTTTTGTTCTACTTTATATGTACTCCCTTTAAAAACTATCTGTAGAATTAAGATTTTTACAAAAAATTCATTTTTTTCATTTTCTAAAACTCTGGAAAAAGAAAGATTCGAGTTTTGCTAAAACTTATCCCCTATCCCAACCACCTATTTCCACTACCCTTAAACTCTGAGTAAATAAAAAAAATACACGGTCCTATTCCCACCTATCCCCATCAAGTAAACTACTCGATCCTTGCCGTGTATCTCTGCCCATCAACACCCTATTTGATATTTTAGCCATGTCATCCGTATAAGAGGATGTTCCAATTATTTTCCTCACTCCAGGTCTCCATGTTTAAGTATTAAAGTTGATGAATATTTTATATTTTAATTAAAAAAGTTCTGAAATGATGCTCGCTGCTGTCTAGTGCTCCGAACGGGTCCCATTTTTTGGGACCCGTACCCATACCCGTACCCGTCAAATGGGTATTGGAAACGTGGGACCCGTACCCGTACCCATATCGATACCCGTACCTGTACCCGTACCCAGCCACTGAAACTTGTAATTTTATTGGCTGGCGCTGGTTGTAGATTAAAGTGCTTTTTTGTGAACTGATACCCGTTCTCGTTTTGTGGACCCGTCGCTTAACGGGTCCGTAAACTCTTAGACCCGTACCCGTACCCGAGTATTTCGGGTACTAAAATTTCGTACCCATACCCGTATCCGTACCCGTTCGGAGCACTACAAGTCTTGTAAAGAAAGAAGTACAACAACCAAAGTACCTAACAAAAATTTTACGTAAATTAAAACCATTTCTCCATTTACATGAAACTGTTATTGTGTAAGCTAACCTAATACACAATAACAGTTTTATGTTATTAAAACACACCCTATAAAGTATATATTTTAGAATTCGTAATCACACAGAGTCTAGAACCTTCAACAAGCAAGTTGATACCCATCTTAATCTTACAATCAAATATTTTGGTTGGTCATCCAATTTATATTGTCAAATTGTAAGTACGATGCATGTCTTTGTAATTCGTGAAAGTACAACAGATGTAAATGGATGACTAATCAAAATATTTAAGAGTCATATTAGAATCGGAGACAACTCGCTTGTTTATCGTTTTACACCGTAGGCTAATGTAGAAAATGGACAAATTGTTTTAATTTACCTAAAATTTTTGTTGGATACTTTGGTTGTGTATTTCTTCTTTTTACAAGGCCGCAACGAGCTTCATTTCATAAACGTTAGGCAATGAAGTTTTAGAAAATGGTCCTTAATAAGGATTTCTTACGCTCGGAGTAAAATTATTTTGATCTTTACTCTGATTCGATTGTAGATATTGCACAAAGTTCTAAAGTTTATGGAAATGTCTCTTTTATGGTGAAGGTGACGAGAGTTATGCTTCTTGGTTTTCAGAATGAAAATGGCGCTTCATTGTTGATTGAGCAGCTTGGAAGTAGCATTTATTTACCTACAATCCCACATGTTGTATTGAAATGACTGAATACAAAAGTCAAATAAAGACGGAATGGTAGGTTGTGGCAGCTAATGTCCACAATTTGTCCAGAGGAGTTCTTTCACAAGTTTTTACTTGGGCGTAGATTGGCATCTGTCCGCAATCGATTTCTATGCAGTTTGTCAGTTTCAGCTTCAGCAAAAGAGCCAATCGAGTTGACAAATTTCAACAATTTTTTTCCACAAAAAATTATTTTTGGAAAAGTGTCCTACTCCGCCAAAACATTCTCTTATGATGCCTACGTCAGAATAAAAATTACTTTTGTAGAAACTTTTTTAGGGTACCTGCAGTTCGTTTTGCAAAGGTCTTTACAAAACTAACATATGTGACGTTGTACAGCATATTCTATTACTTTGTCGATTCAGGAACACAAAGAAATAGACGGTTGTAGTTGTGCAAGTTTGTGCGTAGCTCAAAATAGCAGGCGAAGTTTCTAAGATTGTGGGAATTTGTCTGTTACCTTTTGTGCTATTTTGCACTGTAGCAAGAAAGTTAATTTAAAATATGTGAAATTAAAATGTTTATTAATTACAAACGTACACATATTCATTTTGTAGCCTCAACAATAAGCTACATTTTCATGTATGCAACTCAAAATCGACAAAGTAATAGAATATGCTGTACAACGTCACATATTATAGTACAAAAACGAGGAGTCGTAATATATGTCTGATTAGTCTCAAACCAGTCAGAAAAGATCTATGGGACTTCTAGTAGTGGTGCGTAAATCATAAACTAAACTATAAAAATACTGTGTCAAAATCTATCTGTTTACTAACTTTCCATAATGATTATTTCATAATCAAAATGTTAGAAAAACTCCAAATAAGAGACATTTAAGTTACAATATTCCGTCGGTAAAGAAATTTGAAGTTAATTTTTTTCGACTTAAAATTTTTAGGCACATCATGACGTGCCTATGACGTGACATGGGTACTAAAATAAACGAGCCTTTACATAAATGTAAATATTTAGGAGCGAAGCAGAAAAGGAAATCAATCACAACGTTCACTTATGTTTTGAAAATATCAATTCATTTCACAAATAACAAAAAAACCTCAAAGTGTTTGAAAGTACTTGTCTACTAATTTAGCAAACAAGTACCTCAAAACGTCTGGATGGATTTTGTTTTGAGTAATTTCTATTTTCTGGATATCCTCTCTTAACCTGAACATGTGTCTCGAGTTCCTAAAAATTAATTCACGATTTCTTCAAATCAGCTTTCTTAAAAAACACAACTCCAGACGATCATTTAAAGATGAATCCTAATTTTTCATGGAAACAAAATTTATCAATTAAGAAAAAGAAATCATTTATTTTTAAAATAATTTTTTATGGAAATAAAATTCGTCATTTCAACAATAAACTTTGCCATTCTGGAAATAGAATTTATGATTCAGAAAATACACTAATAAGGGATGGGTCATAATTTTTTGGAGCTCCAGAATTAGGGTTTTAGTCCTTATTTTTTCATTTTTTTCGTCCTTAATCTTTTTGGGCCTCATATTTAGAATTTTTATATTATAAATTAATGTACATATGTGCTCAGTACTCAAAAGTCGAATTCACAAACATGTGCACTTATATTTTTCTATGCTGGTTTATGAAAAAATCACTTCTAGTATTAGATGTACTAATTGTACTTACGCATTTTACGTACAAAACGTAGTATCATATCCTAATATAATAGAAGCCCTTGAACAACGTTGAAATGGACTATTTTTCCAGTGATCGTTTGCATTGAAATCCAATACTTAATACTAAATACAATACTTAATGGGCCAAGGGTCCTCACTCAGGACTCTGTTTCTGTTGGAATTTGTTGAAACTTGTAATATATCGGGGAATACAAGGCAGAATCCTCAGGTGTTATTAGGAGGACGTGAAAGTAAAATTGAGAAGCGTCAAATTCGAATTTGATTGAGATTTATTTGAGTGTCAGATTTCTCAGTGCATAGCATTGTTTTTCAGAAGGGGACACAAAATGCACAATTAGTTGAGTCTTGAGGTAGGTCTCAAATTTTATTAAAAGGTCAGGCCTCTTGGTCCCAGGTGACTATTGTGACCTCTGGAGGTCAAAGAAAGCGACCACTTGCGACCCCTTTAGAAGTCGCTACAGGAAACTTTCAACAAAGTTTCAAGGGATTACAAAGTAAGTCCCCACATCATGCCCCAATCTCCTGTCCATTGCCGTTTAAAAGTGCTTTTAACAGCTTCAACGGAAAGATTACAATTCATTTCCAGAATGATAAATTTTATTCCTCACAAAATCATTTGTTAAAAGCATAAAATCTGTCAAAATGAGAGAGAAAAACTTTATTAAAGTAACTGCCATACCTAATGGTGGCCAATGGCCCAGTATAAAATTTAAAGTTACA
>JAQHQX010000382.1:0-13676 GCA_034694425.1 Arrhopalites sp. Gr-Col-00791
TCATTATGGGCTCATGTTTAAAGGTCATCAGGTCAGTCTTCAGTCTTTTACTTGGATTTGAGTCATCTTGCAAAGTTTGAAGTTACAAGAAAAAAACAAATTCATGTCCTATTCAATTCAAAATTTTAAGTTTCTGCTTAAATTTGGGGCCATTTTAGAAATATCGTTGATTCTTATTCTTATTTCAGAATTTTCTGCCTTACAAACAAATTACAATTAATTTATTTTATCCAATTTCCAATCTATAATTATTAAATTTGATTCAATCCTATCGAATAAAAGTCAAAATTCGGCCTTTTCAAATTTTGAAATAAACCTACCAGATACCTTACAATTGACATACGACGTTATAAAAAGAAAAAAATAATTGTTCCCGGTGTCCGTACTAACCGATTACGGGTATTTTATGTCTTTGGATACGGGTTTTTTGGATTTAAATGTGATAATTTTGTATTTAATTGAAAAGTTTATTTGAAAGAACCCCATAGGATTTGATACGAATTTTGAGCCATTTTCATTTGATGAAACACATGGTGAAGATATTATTTCCAGGGTTTCAATTTTATCTCAAAATTTTCGTCGTTTATGTGGCTTTCGAATGAGCCACGATAAAAGAAATAGGTCCTGGTTTTGTTACAAATTGACTTCAACGGACACCAATTTTCCAATTAAACTACCAGTTTTAATACGGAAAGTGAACAAATAGGTCTTCCGTTGAAAGTAAATATATTTAATTGCTGAATAAAAAATGGAAGTAGGAGAATATTTAAGAGACTAGAAAAAGAGGCAAGTGGTCATAAGGATACCTTAACCATAAGGATCCTATCAGATCAGTCAAATTTTGGCCCACATATTTTTGTTGAAAATTTATCCTGTAGTTTATATGAAACAATCTGAATGTATTTGAGTCTTAGAGTATAAAACAAGGTTTATTTTAAAACTGTGAGCAAGGATCGGTCGCTACGTTTGTCACATTCATCACAAATTGTAGTATGAACACAGAATTTCCTCATTTTAGTTTTCCGTTTTAATCATTTTAAAATTGGAAGACCACCAGTCGTGATAGCACTTTTTGTGAAGGAAAATGTACGGACATCAATCTTTTATCAGGGAGAATCGTCAGCTACGTCGTCTTCCAATTTTTTTCGTGGGTCAAAGATACCCCATACCCGATAGTCGCCTTTGAAAAAAAGGATATTACTGGCGGGAGTATTCAAAATATTTTTTCCTTTCTACCAAAACCGCTTGGTCTAGTAGTTGGTGATTTATTTGAAGCTTAGACATCAAGACTAAGGTCTGCGCTTAATAAAAGTCTTTATGTCCCGGGATAAAAATTGAGACTGGATTAAATTGAGTCATTTACGGTATTCCTACCACACAACTTAGGTTTTCTACCTAAAAAGGAATAGAATAGTTAAACTAAGACTGTCATTCAAATGGATATGAAAAAGTCAACTGTGATGAACAGAGTCCATTGAAAGTGGTTAATGTCTTAATGAAAAATGCATTAGTTATAACCTTCTCGGTTGTCAACTGGACTAGAATACGAATACGAGTACGATTTAATTGTCGGTCTCCTTGGAACTCAAAGTCCAAAATATATCCATATCCATGTGGACTTCATTTTCCTACATTTTGTTGTGTTCGTTTGTCTATACAAAAGTCAACCTCAATTCCTTTATATTTTCCATTGTAACTAAAATATTCCATTTTGAATGAGCTTTTCTCATTTCCTCCATCTCCTCATTTAACTCTAAGTCCAGTTCTCCATTCTCCATTGTACAAAATCCATTTAGAGAATTTATCTCAATTTTCTATGAAAATTTGTCTATTGAATTTAACTTTAGTTCATTTCAATCATCTTTTGAAAGAGAAAAGTTGGAAAAAATTTATTTGAAATATTTAATGGATCGTGACAATTAAAAATAATAATTTAGAGACGACAAAGCAAAATTGTAGTTGTGTCTGTGCCTGTGTCTTTATCAATCCAAAGGGATGTAGGTAGTCGAGACAGACATTCGAGTTTTTATTTAATTGATTGTAATTAAAAATAATTGTATTATTATTATTCGAATTGACATCTCAGTGACTGACTCAGAAATTCGGTAGTTTGAAATCTCCATTTAAAATAAAAGTATTTTAATTGTGAGCTAATTTAGTTTAATTTTGAAAATGGAAAAGGTAGTCCTTGTGATAATTTTCATGTGATTAAATGGACTTTGATATTCTATCGATCTATTGATTCAGTTTCACCTCAATTGAAAATTTCCGTCTTTTGTCTTTTGTAGACAACAAAAGCCCCTCTCTGGCATTTCACTTGTAATTTGTAATTCCACAAATGAGAATTCAGATATTTTAATTAATTATTGAGAAGCGTCTAAATTAAATGGAATTGTTCGTTATTTGGTCTAGTCGTTTATAACAACTTGTAGGATATTCACAATTCTCACTTTAATCTTTCTTAATTCTTCAAAATTAATTGTTTCATCCACCTTTAATGGTCAACTAAAAGATCTTTTTGAACAAAGGACAATCAATTTCGTAGTCAACAATTTAATCTCAACTAAAAGTATTTCCTATTGTTATTACCATTTAAAAATTAAAATTTTTTTTTGAAAAATCAGAAAAGGAATAAAAATTGAATTGGAGAGTAAAAGGTGAGGGCGGGAATATTTGAAAAGTAAAATAAAACTGAAAACTGAAAAAAATGTCAAGAACAGAAGGAAATGGTCGACTTCATCCTGAAATAATAACAACAGAATCAAATATGGGTTCTGGAATGGCTGGAAGTGCTGCTGTGATAATGGCTTGGATTTTAGTCATAATCACTTTTCCAATCTCACTCTTTGTCTGTTTCAAAGTTGTCAAACAATACGAAAAGGCTGTCATCTTTCGGATGGGTCGAATCAAGTCTGGGGATGCTAAAGGAATGTTCTTTGTACTTCCCTGCATCGAAAACTTTTCTCGGGTATATTTTTCAATTTTCAACAATTTAATTCAATTTTTTATATCATTCATTTTAATTTGTAGCGAAAGTTAAGCTAACAGAACTGAACTAAACTTTTAATTTGTAGTTTGAGAGTTTATTATTTTAATATCGCTGGAATTAAAATTATTTATTGACAAGAGAATTTTTTTAAATTTTTCTAATATAAAATTTTGTAGATTGACACAAGGTCAAGTGTCTACGATATTCCACCACAGGATGTGGTTACAAAAGATATCGTGACGGTGACAGTGGATGCTGTCTTGTACTATCGGTTCGTTTACAAATTTTGTCCATTTTGTTTTTAAAATTCAGTCTTAAATTATTAGCTCCCAGCTCCCTATTCTTTGATTTTAAATCCTTTTCAATTTAAAAATATACTTGTTGATTGGATTTTTCTGAATAATTCAATTGTTGAAATATTTTTGAATATGAACAAGGATTCAGGATGCTGTGATAGCCATAACAAAAGTAGCCAATGTGCATGCTTCTACAAGACTCTTGGCACAGACAACCCTTCGTGGAGTCCTTGGACAAAAGAATATGAGTGAATTACTTTCAGATAGGGATGCCATAAGTGCTGCAATGTCATTAGGCCTTGATGAAGCATGTGCAGCTTGGGGAATCAAAGTAGAACGAGTTGAAGTGACTGATGTTCGACTCCCATTTCAACTACAGAGAGCAATGGCAGCTGAAGGTGAAGCATTGAGGGAAGCAAAAGCAAAATTTATTGCAGCTGAAGGAGAATTTAAGGCAGCCAGGGCACTCAAGGAAGCAGCAGATACTTTGGCTGAATCACCAGCAGCTATTCAACTCCGATATCTACAGACACTTACAACCATCGCATCAGAAAAAAATAATACAGTCCTATTCCCTATACCAGCAAAGTTGATCAGTGACCTCGTTTATGGAAAGAAAGGGGCGAAACGACAACAACTTCCTCATCGAAAGAATCCCCAGATTGTCCAACGTGTAGGGTCTGACGTTTTTGGAGTTTTGGATGACCAAGAACTTCTCTCTTTAGGGGACACCTAATTACACCAAATATGGCCAAAATACAACAGCCAAAAAACTATTTCGATAAATCGAAAAAAAAAATTTTCTATCATTTCCAAAATTTGGAACAACATTCTAATTGTCACTTTAATTGTAAAGTTTGTTAAATGTACTTGTAAATTCTCTATAAAAAATTGTGATCGTAATTATGTGCAAATTCAATTTATGATGTTCAAAAATTGTTAAATGCGTGTAAAAATATAATAAATGTTAAATTGATGAATGTTTTAATGCTGTAGGATTTAATGTAAGTGTCTAGTAAATTTTGGGGGTTGGTGATGTCTGTGTTGTTTTGTGATTGTAATAAAATTGTTAATAGATTTTGATTTGAATCTTTATGGTTGATGCTAATGGAATTTGAGAAAATGTTATGTTTGATAAAAAGAAATCATTTTAAATGATCACACAAATATTTAGCGTGTGGTTGGTTTAATTGTAAATTGTACAAGTAAATTCAAAGACTGTTTGAAAAATATTTGACAATATTTAAGAGTCAAGATTAAATTATTTAAGTCATAATTTAAACATTAAATGTCAAAATTTTTTTTGTCAACTTGAGTTTTTTAAACTCTGAAGTTTGAACTTTTGAATGTTACAAAATTATTCTGTTTATGAATTAGATTTACTCTTAAGAAAATAAAATGTAGAAAATAATTATTATTTTCGTTTTTTGACAAATTTCATTAATTGCTTTGTGCTCGAGGAATTTAATGTTTCAATTGGGAGACCCAGTGCTCTGTCCCATATTAACGATGCCATCACTCCCAATGACCTCGAAACTCCAATTAAAACTGTATAGTAATTCATCTCCTTCATTCCATAGTGCTAAAAAATGAGTACAAGACAAAATCAAAAAATTAGTAAAATTTAATTTCTATAATCAAATTAATCAAGTTTAATAAATAAAACAATAAAAATGATAAATTTGTTTACTTGGAGTAGAACACCAAAATGAGCATCTACATTTGGCCAAGGATTCTTAACTTTACCAGTTTCCATTAGAATTGGAGGAACAATTTTATACAAATTGGATACAAGTCTAACCATGGGGTCATCTGGTAAATGCTTTAAGGCAAATTTCCTTTGACATGTGTAACGAGGATCTGTTTTTCTAAGAACTGCATGCCCATAACCAGGAATAACTTGACCAGATTTTAATTGTTTCCAAATAAAATCTTTTAATTGAGCTTTTGAAGGATCTAATCCAATCTCTTTGGTCAGTTTGGTCAAAAAATGTAGAACCTACAAATTCATGTTTACAAATTCTAGTTAAAGGAATTACTTAACAAAAGTTTTCATCAAGTACACAAAATACTTGAATAGACAAAATTATTAAAGGAAATTAAATTTTAATACTCACTTGTTGGGTTGCAAGACCATGAAGTGGTCCTGCAAGTCCATTTAGTCCAGCAGCAAAACTGGAAATACATTTTAAGTTGTAGGAAAATCTTGTTATTCAAAGAGAGTCAGTCCAAACTTGAATCGTAATTATTTATTTTACCTTAAATACGGGTCGGATAGAGCAGATCCAACTAAATGTGTTGCATGAGCACTCACATTTCCTCCTTCATGGTCACTGATTTTTAATTTATTTTGAAAAAAAACTTATTTTATTCATCCACTCAATTAGGATCAAGTCTATTAAATCAGCTAATTCACCACAATTACTAGAATTTTGAATCAGGTCTCAATCACATATGACCTGACCTAAGAGGACTAACCTGAGAGTCGTCAGATGTAATCGGATGAGTTCAGTGAATTGAGGTTGATCATAACCGAGCATTGTAGTAAAGTTCCAACTCCAATCTTTGTCTTTGTGAATGGGTGGAATTATAGATCCATTTCTATAGAGATTTTGATAAATGATCGATGCAACTGAAGGTAATTTAGCAATCAAGTTGATAGCATCTTCATAAACACTTTCCCAATACTCTGATTTGGATACTCCATCTCTGTAGGCTTGAACAAATTTTGATTCTGAATTGAGAGCAGTGACAGCTGCTGACAATTGGGACATTGGATGTAAGTTTGATGGGAAGTTGTTCAACATCGTCACTACATGACAAGGTAAGGATGCCCTATCAGTCAATTCTTTGGACAGAGATTTTACCTGCAAATCGCAAATCAAATATTTAGCTTTTAAATCTCAAAATATTTCCTATAGCCCTTTTCCAGCTTTGTTTGAAGAATTTTAAAAGATTTTTTTTAACAAATTTCTAAAACAGATCTGTTTCAATTTAATCAATTGAATTGTCTTGTTATTCTGTCTTGTCTTAAGTTTTTTTTAAATTTTGAAAAGTTACTTGATTTTCTGTAGGGATATCTCCTGTAAGTAGAAGCCAAAATAATCCTTCAGGTAAAGGTTCCTCTCCACCTGGACTTTTTGGTAACAACTTTTGACATTCGGGAATAGAATAACCTCGAAATCGAATACCTTCATCTTCATCCAAAACTGATGTTTCACAAATCAAACCTTTTAATCCTCTCATTCCTCCATACATCTACACAAAAGTTGATGATCAATCAAATTTATTTAATTTCAATTAGCTTCGATTTTTTTTAAAAAAAAAAATCATTTCAAAACTAACCATTTCAATTGTGATGTCTCCAATCTTCGTTTTGCCAAACTCTTTTCGAAAATTGTTTACTTTTTCCTTTTGAAAAGGAATTTTCTCTGCCAAAACATCCTTCAAATTTGTACTTTCATTTCGAATTAAAATTGTTACAATTTGATTTGAACGCTATTTCAAAATTAAAATGCATATAGATTACATTAAATTACTTTTTTTCAAACTCAAGCAGTTTTTCAAAATGGTTTATATTTTACTTGATTTGAAATTTTACCTGTTGTGAATTTCGGGATAATAAAGTACGAAATAATGCCATTTTTACTAAAAGCGTTTCAGATCCACAAAAAAAGTTTAGTTGATAATTAAAATGACTCCAATGTCAACAAGTTTAGGATGCTGAGTGAGGATTCTTAACAAAATTAAATTGAATAGTAATAATTTATTATTATTTGTTGGAATTATTGACACTTGAAGAGAATTAAAATCAATTCACTAAAATTGAAATTTCTTTCGTTTATTCTTTAGTTTATTTAAATCAATTCAAATATTTAAATTTCAATTGAGAAAGTTTTCAAATTATTTTGCTAATCACTAATTGAAATTACTTGATTTTTATCACGTAAATAGAAATGAAAAATGCATTTCTATTATCCCGTCCTTACAAAATTAAAGACAAAAAGGAAATATGTTTTAAAAGCCTTTGGCGGTTCAATTTGCGTTAGGAAATTAAAATATGATTGACTTGAATCCTCCAGCTAGAAACACAATATTTAATGATGGTAGTTAAATAATGTTCTAGTTGCATGAGTTGATCAATGTCAATCTACTTTGAGAAGACGCCAGAAGAGTGTTAGTTGGGAGTCCTCTAATCTAAATGAAATATGAGATTAGAATTCATAAGCAAAAAAAACAGACAGAGACGATCCCATTCAGTTGTACCAACACAAGTTGAGTCCTATTCAAATATTTGTAGACAAAAACAAACGTACATGCAACATAATATTAATTTTAAATGCATTTACATGTGAATTGAGTTTACAATCACACATCTCTATTACTTCTCGTTACAAAATTTGTAAGTCATGACTCATGAGTGAGTTCAATACTAAACTAACTAAGGGTATATTATATAGATGGTATTTACATATTGAAATATGTAAATACCATCTACATTATCTATATTATAGTATTGAACTTACTCATGACCTACAAATTTTGTAATGAACAGCATACTGTAAAACGAGGTTATTTTGTGGATTTTTCACAAAATTTCAACTTTGACAAAGTTACAAGGACATAGTCCTCAAAACATAGGGAAATGATGTTTTGTTCGAGAGAGCTTCTTTAGACCTTCCTGAACAATGTTTCCATTGGCACTTCCCAAGTGATTGTCTCCTTTGACCTCCAGAGGTAATTGAAGTTGACAATGGGTCAAAACCTGATTTATTCCTGCACCCTGATAGACTTAAAGAATATTCATGAAACCTACAAGGCCTTGTAGGTTGTACAGATCTCAGTTAAATTTGTGATAAATATTTGAGAATTTTCCTCATTGCCCCAATTTTCTGCTCCAAAATTGGCTTCGTCTGGTTTTTCAACTTTTCTCTTGTCAAAGAATTTCAGTACTCAAGTTTCAAATATTGAAATGGAATCAGAATCAATTTGACACTTGACATCTAACAGAGAAATGAAATGATGTTGAAAGACATGTCAACAGCTTGCAAGCTGTTGTGTCAATAGAAGTGGTAGAGACATGACCAATTAAAATATGGTGGACAATTTGAAATTGAAAAGAACTGTCTTAATTGGAATCAAACTCAATACGACCACATAACAACATGAAAGCGAAGGATACTTCATTAATTTATTAATTAAACCTTTTTTTTTAAATATTCAACTTGAACTTTGTCAGCTCAAGCAAAAAACAAAAAAGGAGATTTTGAATCATGAAATTTACAATTTGGAAAGTCATGAGGTTTCATTAAATATGTTCCAGATTTAAATTTCCTTGATCTTTTGGCAGTGGTTCAAAAAATGAATTGACATGAGCATCTGAAACATCCTTCAATGTTGGTGGATGCCATTTAGGCTTTCGGTTCCTGTCCTTCATTACAATTTGCACCCCTTGAAAATTTAAAAAATAAAATTTGAAAATAGTTGATTACGTTGCTCTGACCATACTGGAAAGTCAAACTTTTTAAAATGGTACATTGTATTTAAATTTCAAAATTAAACATGTTCAGTCTCTGCTTTTTAATAAGGGGGGTTGTATTTTATTTTAGTCTTCCGAAAAAGATAAGTTAAATGAAAAAATGGAAATTTAGTATGTAGTCACCTTCATTAAAATCTGAAGCTCGCATGCATCGTATAATGATAGGATATTCAATCATCAAACGTTCTTTGAAATTCAACTTTTGACTCATTTCAAAATACTTGAAAATGATCTTTAGAGCTGTTGGTGATGATCTCTCTAGAATCTTGAGAACATTTCTAGACCATTTCGAAGAATCTCTTTCAAGATTGGTAAAAATCTCCTCAACCGATTTTCCACTAAAAAGTTTGTCTATTTTCTCTAAATGTCCTTCAAGACTGAAAGGTTTTTTGGAGTCTGGACATAAATTCGTGTAATATTTTAGAATCTATCAAGAATAAATAGATCAAATCTTCATCTTCATTTAAAAAACACTTGAATAGTTTTAACCTCTAATCATCGAGATGTCACTTAGTTGAAAATCAAATTCAACTAAATTTTTTAATTTACTTTTTCAATTTCTTGAGCATCAAGCGTTTTGGAATTGCTCATCGAAATTAATTCCTCTTCAAGTTGATTGATTTGACTACTAGAACACATGTGAGTTGCAAATCCAGTTGTGAAATTATCACTTCCTTCCAATTGATGACCTGTCATACCTAGAAACAGACCAAGTTTTGATCCTGTTTGGTCTGGTTTCCGAGCATTTAAAAGCAATTCACGTACTCCATTATCCGGAAAGAGTCCGATTTTTATTTCTGGTGAAGCAAAAATGGACTTTTCAGTAGCTACTCTGTAACGACATGCTGTTCCCAGTCCAAAACCTTCACCAAAAGCAATTCCATCCATGAGAGCGATGCAAGGAATTTTCATTTCATGTATCAAAGCACAACATGTGTAGATTGTTTGAATATGTTTCATATAACTGTCACTTCCAGATGAAACGGATTGGCAAAGTTCCAAAACATCCCCACCAACACAAAATGCTTTTTCACCTAAACGAATTGAACTACAAATTATTTAGGTAACTATTATAACAATTAAATATAATTAATGTAGTCTACACAAGTCTTTCATTGTAAATAAGTTGTGAATTGGTACGAAATGGATTTAAAAAAACAGTGCAATTAAATATTATACCTAATTCTTACCTTGACCTCTAATAATGACAATTGATCTTGATTTTTTACATTCCATAAGAGATTTCATCAGTTTCTGAGCCATGGGAATGGTACAAGAATTAAATTTTTTAGGCCGATTAAAGATGATGTGACCTTTACCATTCCACGATTCAAAAATAAGGTCTTGTTCATTTTGATTACTTTCACTAAAAAATCTTGAATAAATTTGTGAATTCCATTTGGGGTCAAGAAATATTCTTCCATTTTTAATTGTTACTTTACTACAGTTAAAACCAGATAATAATTCCTTGCAACTTTTTCTAAACATTTCACTCTTTCTTTTTGAACGCCAACCACTTTAGGGATTTTAATGAAAAATGGGGACTCTATATCTGTTGACACGTCTGAATAGGCTTTTAACACAAGCTAAGGACAGAATTTGATGTGATAATTGATGTCAAAATCAAAAAATTTTTTTGTTTTGTTTTTGAAATGTAAAAATTCACAAGATATTTTAAAAGTGACTCTATGGAAACAGAAATGTCTCAAATGTCTAAATCCAAAGGCTTCTAAATTTTATTTTCAATTGTTTCTAAACGTTACAAAATGATACATTTACATTTCTTTCTCGGTTTATCCACTTGGTTTGAATTAGATTCCATGATATGATTTTGATGTTGATCTTGATTTGTCGATACAGAATTTCTTGATGGTTTTATTTCAATCTCTTTCTTCTCGCTCTCCACTTGATGTTTTTGCTCAAACATCTTTTTCGATTTGTGAATATTGTGACTGCCTATTTCTTCCATCGATGCAGATATTTTCTTGTTTTTTCCATGTTTCAAGCTTTTCTCTTTGTCCTGTTTAATATTCCAATGTGATCGAGATTTTGTTATTTTTCTTGGTTTTTCATTGTCCTCTTCTTCTTGGTCTTCTTGTTCTTGATTTGAGTCAGCGAGTGAGATTGTTGTTCTGATTTTGAATTTAGATTTTTTTCGATCAAATTTTCCTTCAGGAGTATCAGGTAGAACTTTTTTTGATTTTCTTCGATGCAAAGAAACCTCCAGTTCTGGAGATGTAGATGTCAGTTGAACTTCAGACCATTTCTTTTGATGAGTTTTTGGTTGAGTTAAATTTAATTGAGATTTTCTTTTCCTCTCATCATTGAATCTTCTCTGTTGTTCTGCCCAATGAGCATCGTACTCTTCTTTGGTTTCAAATTCCCAATTTGGTCTCTTGTCCTAAAGTGTTTTGGTGGGGTAATTGTAAATGTAATTTATTTTAATAAATTTTATTATTCAAACCCACATAAATCAAAATGAAAGAGGAAAATTGACCATAAAATAACTTACAGACTCTAGTTTTTTTGTCACTGCTTTGGGTGAGCCAAGAGTTTTGACAGTTTCATCGGAACCCTCAGTTGTTTGATGACGAGGGTCTTGTGAGGAGGAGGTCCTCGGATGTTCCCTTTCAATGACATCCGATTTTTTCTAAAAAGTTTCAACTATAATTAATTGTCAAAATTTAATTCAGGTTAAAATCAAAAACAAATATGAAGAATTAATGAAGAATAAATTGAGCAAATTGAGATTCTTTTTCAATTCGCAACCATTTTGAAATTAATTTTGAAAAGGTATTTTGCCTACTTTAAATTCAAAATCAAATTAAAACAAAGTTAAATCCATTCAATTTAGACAACTTACTTTAATTAAATGATGTACTTGTTTGGTTTTGGAATGTTTTCTCAGTTTATTTTTCATAATTCCATATTTAGTAAAGGATTTAGTAAAGAATGTGGCATTTGTAATTGATTTGTACTTTTTGTAGAATTTTGATTTGCTGTTTTTTACCAGAGACGAGATTTCTCTTGAAATATTTTCGAACTCTTGATTAATTAAATGAACAAAAAGATGAGTTTTTTCTTTTATTTCGTGAATACAAATTTCTAATTATTTAATTACATAATTATTTTACGATTTTGTTCAATTTATTTTATTTGTTTTATTTCACACATACATCAAACCTACATCATCATCGTCTTGATAAATAATTAATAAACTGATTTCATAAAAGAATTTTAAAACAATTAAAATGGTTTATGGAATTGAAGAAATCGTTACAATTTCTTTGACAACTGCTGTAAATTAAATTGATTCATCTTACATCTTACAAATACCGTATTTCTTCAAATTAACGCCTAGGCGATCTTTGGAAAAAAAAATTTTTCGCCTTGTGTACGCTCATGTTTCTAAACGGGACTAAACCCTGTGGGGGCGTTAATTTGGGGTAGGCGTTAATTTGAAGAAATACGGTAATTTGAAATTCTACCATTGAACATTCTTTTTTAATTCATTTTACTTGATAAATACCCTGAGCTGAGAAGCGACATTGATTCAAATTGAATTGCTAGTAACTCATAAGGATTTCATAGAAACTTAATATATGAAATAAATTATAAAATCCTCATCCTCATCTTGATTTCTTTGCAGGACAAGGAAATTTCAATTTTTAATGAGATTCTTCTATTGTATTCCTCTGTGTGAATTTAAAAAGGTGCTGTAGTAATCGATAACGAGTCTTTACATAAATGTAAATATTTAGAAGCGAAGCAGAATAGGAAATACGTGGATCATAACATTTACATTCATTTCAAAAACTCTTGTAATGTTTCTGTAAAGAAAATTACTCCTTCATAGAAATAGATATAATTTGTTCATGACCATCGCATCTGGAGTTTGATTTGATTTGATTTAGATTAATTTCATGTCTGATTTCGCTCCTAAAAGAGCTCAACTCTTCACTCGAGCAGGTTCTGAAGAAAATGTTTAAAAATTAATTTACTTAATTTTTATTCATGTAATCTATTGAATGCATTAAGTTTGAATGCTAATATTTTTAAAATTGCCGCAAAAACGGCGACCATATTTAAACTCAAATAGCAGAAAAAGATAATTTTGATTGGTGTATAAAAACTCAAACTATTCACATCATCCTCTCTAAAAGCCAACATTTTAGACTGTGGCCTTATAAAAGTTTCACTAGTTAAATCCTCCCATAATCTTTTGACTCCATTTTCAACCAACTTGGTTAAAAATTTATGCATTTGTTTTGCAAAGTAAAAACTAAACCATGCAAAACGTTTCTTTCCATGAAATTCTTTTCTCAAATAATTGCAACTCAATTCTGGATTCTTTCTACTCAATTTTTTCATTCTCAAATCTGTATCTCGAAAAACAGAAATGGACAGAGTTCCTCTTCCAACATGTTTTTTAACAAGATGATCTTGACACTCTGTCTTTGAATCCCGACAACTCAAATCATTTAGAAATTTGTTTCCATCACGTCTCTTTAAATGTTCAACTGTGACGCGAGCCCTTTTCCAAAAAACTGGATCATTTTTTGTATGGGGACTTGCATTCCAAAAAGCATAATCTGCTCCACCCGTCCAATAATATTCATGTTGATTAAAAAGTTCATCAGCTGTTTCGATATTTTTGACAGGAAGGGGTGAAGTCAATGAAGCTGTAATGAATGCTTGATAACAATCGTTGAAAATAAGAATCAAGCAACCCGCCAAAAATATAAGTAGCCAATTCCTCCTTCCAGTTTTTTTCGATTCTAGGATCATTCGTCCCACGGACTATTCGTCCCGGAGAATTCGTCCCGGATTATTCGTCCCTGGACTATTCGTC
>JAQHQX010000383.1:0-13674 GCA_034694425.1 Arrhopalites sp. Gr-Col-00791
CTTTCCATTTTGGTTATTCGATCCGATATTCCATGAAGCTCCTTCTGTAATTCATTCTTGACTTCCTTCACAATCGAAGGGATGGCCAAGTTGATTTTGTCTTGTACCACAGCTCCAATGGCGATCAAGTCCTCTTTTGTGAGCACCATTTTCCTCAAATTGAACGAACGCCCAAGTTAAAAATGTTCTTAGCTTATTACTCAGTGGATGAGATTAATACATACAGGTATTATATAGCAAATGACAGTATCTTCGTACGCCCCCAGGTCATACTCCAGTGATCGATTCGGGGAACTTCGCCAACTTAACGGCCTGTATGACCTGGGATGTATGTGTAGGGGACGTTATTAAACTGCTTTAGCAGACTTTTTAATTAAAATCCAATTAATTTTTTAGACTGGAAAAATTAAGATTTTTCCAATTCAAACTTTTTCCGCTAAGCATCAAATATGATTAAATGTAGTAACTACAATGTGAATAAAATCCTAAAAAATATATGAATTTGGTGACCGTATTCTAACTGGCGAGAATGTCAATTGATTACTCAGTTCACTTCCATCTGAATTATCGTCCTCACAACCGGTCCGTGTACCCCTCACTCCATTGGAGAAATGACAAGACAATCAACTTGAAAATAAACTCGTGATCATTTCAATGGATTGTTGACAATAGCAGAAGACACTCATCCATTTATTTTCACTTTTAAATTTTAAAACCATATTGGAAAATAACCAACGTTTAAAAAAGACGGAATCATCATGAGTTTAAAAATTCTCTTTTTCTTTCTGACTTTCAGCTGGATGTGAGTGAAAATCTGAATAAAATTTAAACTAACTTTAAATATTTAATTGTTCATTCGTCTTCCGTATTCAAACAACTTAACCTAACCTAGGAGGACAAGTCTCCAGGGGATTTTGAACTTAAAAAGACATTTGGAATAACTTAAATTGTAAATTCCTGAGAGGTCAGGGGTCAATAGCAAAAATACACATCGAATAAAAAATTCGTATTTTAATTCCCACTTCGCTATAACGTCTCATTTACACTCTATGTACATAGCGGTCTGGTAGCAAATCTGCTGACCCTTAGATAATACTTGGAGTAAAATGTATACATATTGTAGGGTAATTTGTATGTACATGGTCTTTGCATCAAAGTAAACAGTTAGTAGGATGCTCAACGAATGTTCCCAATTGTTGCAAGAAAAGAATGAACAAGGCCCACCTGGCAACTTTCAAAAGCAGCTGGACAATATTAGGAAAGCAAAACAAAAACAATTACTCAACTTGGAACAGTTTGTACAATTAGAACAAAGTCGTACAAATGTTGTTCAAGAATATTTAAAGAGGCCAAATGCTGCTTCCTCTTTGGGACACGTCACCATGATTTCGTTGAAGCTGCTCGTGATGTACAATTTTGGAAAGGCTTAATATCATTTCGTCAGAAAAAATTGTAATTCAGCAGATGCGAAAGCAGCGCGCCAGGTTAGAGTACATGCTAAAATTTGCTGACAAATTACAATTTTTGCTGACGTCAAAATTAGTAGCCTTTTAAAAAAGTGTACTTTAAACAACGTTACAAAAAAGTTCAAAGTTTATAATGATATCCTTGTGACTCGAAGAAATTCAACGAGTATCAAATGAGTTTCAATCGACTTGAACTTTTTTCTTTGAATTCAGTTGAATTAAAATTTGTTCGTGTCGTGGGTGCATAATCTGTTTTGAAAAAAATCTTCGACAAACGTCAAACTGAAACTAGAATATTCTTGGTGAGAAAAAACTTGATTTTATCTGCATCATGTCCATCTTCCACATGTTAAAATTTTTCAACTTCGTCGAAATTTATTTTCTTCGCCGAACTAGGTTTGCGAGGTGGGATAGAAAATGCAACCACGATTTCAATACCTTACAAAACTGATCGAGTTGTTTTTTCTTTGGTTATTGTCAATATAGACAATATTTCGATTTTATCCGGATAACTATCCATGGATGGAAAATCTGTCATTTCTCCGAATCAGTGTGAGGGGAGAAAGATTTTTTAGCATTAGCCAAATGTGACGGAGGAAAATTTGTCCCATGTATCCGACAGTTTAGATACGACGAAAAAAATATTTGTTCGTCAGATTTTCTACTTAATCCACCTCCATCCTCTACCAACAGGGCTGAGAACAAATAGAATACAAGTTGATTTTCGTGAGAAGTTCATGTAAACTTGAATTGTTATTGCTTTTGGATACACGATTGGTACCAGCAATTGTTTACCTCTTATCTATGTTTATCTTCAACTGCACGCAATATTGCGTGCCATTAACCACCCCACAATAATATTCCTTCAAATTGTAAGAGAAAGAGGAAACATTTGAGATAAACCAATCGCTCCATCCCAGCTCTACTTTGGTGTTGAGAAAATTTTCTTGTCTCTGTGGTTGATCTTCGTCTCCATCGATCCGACTAGTCGAAGTCAGACCCGGAGTAGTTTTTAAAACAAAATAATTAGCTACAAAAATCCATAAAAGGCAGAATTTTCAATGAGAAGCAGTCCACTTCAACATTTCTTTACACGATATTTTCTTAACAAAGATGAAAAAAGCATATTTCTTGTAAACTTGAATTGTTATTGCTTTTGGATACACGATTCGTGCCAGCAATTGTTTACCTCATACAGACTCTCCGGAGAGTATGAAGTAAACAATTGCACGCAATATTGCGCAATAACCACCCCACAATAATATTCTCCCAAATTGTAAGAAAAAGAGGAAACATTTGAGATAAACCAATCGCTTGATCCCAGCTCGACTTTAGCGTTGAGAAAATTTTCTTGTATTTGTGGTTGACCTTTGTCTCCATCGATCCGACTAGTCGAAGTCAGACAAGGAGCATCTTTCAAGATAAAATAATTAGCTACAAAAATCCATAAAAGGCAGAATTCTTAATGAGAAGCAGCCCACCTAAACATTTCTTTACACGATATTTTTCTAACAAAAATTAAAAAGGGCATATTAATCGGAAAAAAAATTTGGTAACCTTTTTGTGATTTCGAAAAGGGCACAAATGATTGAGAATTGGACATTTAATGAAGAAATTTGTGAAAATATTGGGTACAATTTAGAAGGGCTACGAATAGAGAAAAAGAGCAAGGTGCAACTAAATTGTACACAGTTAAGTTTTAAAACATGCCCTGGTCAAAAAAGTGAGGAACAATAAAGTTTTGTCATCCACCTCAATCAACATTCACAAATCACCAATTTCATTTATTTCCATATCTCAACTAAAAGATACGAGACTCACTCAATTCATTTCAAATTTCGGGATTTTAAAGGGTTTGAAAAAGTACTTTTGATGATTGAAATATTGTCCTGGTCCCATATTTGATTCTTATACAATTGACTGTTACATTTAACTGCATCTTAACTAAACTCCAGTCCTTGTGGGTTATCCCTGTCGATTTCCAAAATGACGGACAGAATGTTAATATTTCTTGTGTTCTCGATGATCACAACTGGAGCAGAAGCAAATCAAAATGATAAGATGAAATTACAAGACCAAAGAGCCGTCATCAAACTGGATAAAGTTTTGGGTGACGACAGTCTCTGTTTTCTGTTTGTGCTCTTTGACCCACAAGTTGATATCGGGGATGTCAAAAATGGGCGTCCATTCAACACCATCCATTCTCTCCTCCTCTACACATCTCTGCATGAGAATCTAGCCACAGCTGCACACTTGATTGATTCTGAAACCGATAATTTTGAAAAAACATTTTCTTACATGAGAAAGTTGAAATGTCACATCCTCATATACCAATCACCTACTACAGAATGGAGCGAAAATGGTTGGTATCATCTCCATAAACGATCAGTGGACTTGACCATTCGTAATTTTTATCGTTTTCACCATGTGAAATCCTATTCATTGATTTTGGTCCTGATTCAAGATGGAGTTCGAAATGATCTAGCAAAATTTAGAATTTACCCAACTGTTCCAAAGATAATGATGGATTTGTTTGAAAAAGCAGTCCTGAATGAAGATGGTAGCATGAGTGGTTTCTGCTTTTTCACCTTTTTCCGTGAAAATAATATTGCCATTTACAATAAGTTTGAATGTCCCCAAGAACCCATTCTGCACTCGGGTAAATTGAATAAGACTTCACTGAATGGAGGCTGCTTGAATGAAATTCTGGAGTGTTACAGGAACATCACAGACAATGGTCGAATCATGAATTGGGAGATTATACCAAACATGTTAAAGGAGAAGGATCAACGTGACTACGTTAGTGTCGTAGTTGGACTATGGGAAGGTTCGATCTTGGATTCTGCATCACCCTCAAGTAGGCGATATCCCGTATCATTGACATATGCAAGTCTCTATTTTATTTATTCTGCTTTAAATTGGACCTCAACCTTTAGCACTCTCGGTGACCCTTCTGATGAGCTTTACGAATTGATATTTTGGTTGCCAGACGGAGAAGACGTTTCCAACCTAGTGGGTGAATCAGTGTTGTTTGGGATCTGTGTAGTTGGATCAATGGAGAGTTTTAAGTTCATCACAACAGACAGCATCCACACATTAGAAGAATCGTTTGCTGTCTATTTACAGCCATTTCAAATCTTAGTTTGGATCATAATCTCACTACAAATGTTTGCAACCGCCTGCTTGGTAGCCATTTTTTCTGTCTTGTGCAGTAAAGAGAATGAGAGGAAATTGAGAATGATGTTTAAAATTGTTGTAGAAATGTCGCTGTCTAGTGTCAATTCGATATGGAGGATTCTCATAGAGCAGCCAAATTACAATGAGTTCATTCGTAACTCAGTTGAAAGGCATCGAGGGATTCACAAGGGGAGACGTTGGATGAAAATTTATGGATTTATTTTGGGAATGTGGATACTGGTGGGACAGCTTCTTACAAATTGGTACAAGTCCATCATGCAGGCCAACTACCTGTCACCCTTCCCGTTTCAAACAAACTGGACCCACATCGATCAGTTCAATTGGACCACAAGTAACTTTGTTGTCCACTTCATTCAGCCTACTTGTCCACCATTTAAGGTCAACCTTCCAAATGAATTTAACCGATTTGAAGAGATGAGGATGAATCAGTTAGAAGACTTATTAGAAGAGCGGTACGAATCAGAATTGCTAAGCCAACTGTGGAAACGGGTAGTGCGTCAGTGGCGTAGGTGTTTTTTGGGCAACTTCACCGTCTCTGAAATTTTTCAGGGATATGAAGAGCCTTTCTACAAGTCACCATATGCACGTAGTGCAGAATGTTGGAAATTTCTTAATTGGTTTCCAATACTCGCGAAAATCAAATCCATTTGCCAGCAACAGTTGGACGATCCTAAGAAGAATCTCATCAAGAATTTATTTCATAGATCGAGGACGTTTTTAATTGTGCAGAAAAAACATTTCCGCATAACTTGGAATAAATTTAAGAGGGCGATGAGTAGAAATTCAAAGTTGAGATTTGCGCATAATGGGAATGTCATAGATGATTATTTGAAGACTGTCAAATCCTTCGGCTACACTCTCATTCCTACCTCATCCTTGGAATTGATGTTTTCTAAACCCATTGGGAATTTGGTTCCCACAAGAATCAAGATACTGACGACCTCTGGAATTTATAATTATTGGAGTAAATGGGAAGAGATTCGAAATGAAGGGATATCAGTCAAAAACTCGACTGTGTCTGATTCAAGTGAAAATGTGGATGAGGTCAAGTCACTTGGACTTGTGTCATCGGATCTTCACTTGATTTTTGAGTTGGCTGCTCTAGCTAATTCTTTGGCTGGGATTGTTCTCTTTATGGAATTTATCTTTCAAATCAAGTGGATCTGGGTTTGCCTAAGAGTGTGGGGGATGATGAGAATGTCGTGGAGTCACATGATAGTTCGGATGATGCTCCTCCGGAGCCGACAAAAAAATTGGGTTCGGCGGCTCAGAATGTCGGATTTATACATTTCTAATTTATTTCAGCGGAGGCATTAGTTTTTGCATTTATATACTTGAAGATGATGAATGCTGATGGGGCATATGAACACGACATGTTAATTACATTAAAAAAATTGGAAATATTTCTCGTTGGCTTTTTTGATTCGATAGTTTGGAATTGGTTGTGGTGGGTGATGGTCAACATTCAAAATGTCTAAGTTTCAAGATGGTGGGAATGGAAGGTCAATTATTGAACTAAAATCAAATTAAATAATTTAACATTCGCTGTGTATGTAAATGGCGCGTCTCACTAAAATCAATTTATACGCAATTCACACCATTCGCATCAAAATTCATACCACTTAGCGGTAAACTTCATCGAAGTTATCGGTTAGTTGTTAGTACCTTATTGTTGAATAGTGCAATGATCTAACCTTGTGAAAATTTAAAATAAGTACTCATGTACCGATCACACAAGATTTAGTCATATAATTAAAATTATAGTTTACTTTTATTTCAAATTTTCTACACTGTGTCCAGTGTAGATTTCCTTGCATTAAACAAGAGAGTAAATTCTCACTCTCTACTACTAGAAAGGAGTTTTCAAGACAAAGTTTTTCCCTTGTATTCACAGAACTTGTGGATATAATGTCCTCATTTGAAATCAGTTATGTAATCTGTATGATTTGACACTCAAATAAAAATAAACAAACAAACAAACAATTTCCGTCATTGACCTTATGAAATAACATGAATTTCGTTTTATCAAAGTTTGTCAATGTTTGTAGGTGACTCATCTTCTTTGATTTGT
This sequence comes from Arrhopalites sp. Gr-Col-00791, assembly GCA_034694425.1. Lineage (NCBI taxonomy): Eukaryota > Metazoa > Arthropoda > Collembola > Symphypleona > Arrhopalitidae > Arrhopalites > Arrhopalites sp. Gr-Col-00791. Next base: position 6,736 of record JAQHQX010000383.1, read on the forward strand.
AATCCATTTGATGGACTCGTCAAGTTTTATTCACTTTTTATTTCGCCCTCTAGAAGCGAACGGAGAGGTTGAAGAGGTTCATAAATATTGAAGACGATATTCCATCAAATCCTCTTCAACTGAATTCTTAATGCGATCAAGAAGGATTTTGATTACATTTCACTACATTAAAAAGGATTCCTTCTACTTAGAATTTGAGACAAGTTGAACATAAAGTCCATTTCATATCACACATATGTAGTTGGAGGATGGTTCTAACCACTAACTGGTGGGAACCCTTTTTACTGGTTAGAACCAGTTCTAACCAGCAAAAACGCGCAAGTATTTATTGTAATCACTTTCGAATACTGTCCCAGATAATACTCAAAAACGGCTTTTACTCGAACCGCACCTACACATCAATTCAAAAAATGTTAGTAAAATCAAAAATCTTGATGATGTTCAGATAAAGCCCCTTCACGTCGATGTTTGCTTAAACTGGATTGGGAGTGTCCTACAAAACTCTCGTTGTTTAACAATCCGATGGACGAAATCAATTTTTCAAAATCTTTTTCCAGTGTAGCAACGATTTTCCTTGACACAACATGAAATACTGTTCAGTTATATTAAAAAATTTAAAACTTTTGATACTGGACAGCAATTTTCAAATTAGGAGAATAATTTCCGAAAACTTGAAAGAATTAATTTCAGATGCATCTACAGAAATGTAATCATTATTGTTGCTCTTGCATTGCTCGACATTTAATGAATACGAACCCAGGAGTTGGTAAAACCCATCATTTTTTTTGGAATCTTAAACTTTATTACACGTTTAGAAAAACAACTAAATCTTTCTAATGATTGGTGAAGATTTTGGAAAATTTTGAATTTTCTTACTATCAACAATAAAAAAAATTGCTAATCTTACTCTTTTGGTCAAGGAAAAATTAATTTGCGATCAAAGTGAACAGCTTCAAAACCAAAAGGGAAGATGGATATAAAATGGACATTTCTCTGATCATAAAAGATACTTTCAAGTCTTGACTTGAGGCAAGATTTTCTAAAAAAAACAGATTATGCACTGAAGAATAGAACAAAAATAAAGAATCGAAGGTGACCCCAAATACCCTAAATACTTTACGATGCCTCATCTTCTTACTAGATTGACAAAAACAGCAGCAACAGCATTAATTTTGGTGCTGTCACTCCAACTTGGAAAAATGCCGACAAATTCCTTACAACTGAATCACCCTCATCATCACCTCAACTTGACTCCAATAAGCAAATCAACTGAAAATTGTCTCCTGAGTTTAATCGAACTAAAGACAACCTTCAATTCGATTGCACTTGAAGGAATTGAACACAATCCAACTGTAGTTATATCCAATCAGTTTTGTAATGTGTTAGATTACAAAATATGCGAGAATATATTTAATAACCCAGATCGACACATCCTTTTCACGCTCAAGTATAATTTATGTTTCATCAACATTTTTCTAATTGGCCCACACAGCACTTTCAACTGTTCCACCGTACATTCTTTAGAATACAATACCCCTGACTACACATTTCATGTTTCCTACATTAAACATGAGGCAACTTATTCATTTGTGTTACTGAATCCCATGATGAATTTTCTATTATATCACAAATTACAAAGAGACCATCAAGACTCTGCTGAAATAGTAAATAAATGTCGAAATGGCACTTACGGCTCATCACCTGTTCCAAGAACACATGAAAAACTAAATACACTCTTACTACTGCAATACGATGGACAGGAGATGTTTATAGATGATAAAATTAAGGGCCAGAGGTCAACTAATTATGTGATTACAAGAGGATGGTACACCCATCCTTACAGTATGGTAATCTCCAACATCACTTTCTTCACTTTGGATGAGTCCATTTTTTTACCCTCATCCAACTCTACCAACACAATGACTTTGATGGACATCTACAGAGAGAAAATACGATATGGAAATGGTCAAGTATTTATTGGTGTAATGGAACTAACAAAGTGGCTATTTTTACACGAGTTGAATAAACAGGAAATAACTGGTACCAAGTGGGAAAAATATTCTGAGAGTCCGTTTGATCGAAGTGACTACATGAATTTGCACAATGCCATCCTCAAATTCATATTCCGAACTCCACTGATCAATATCACAGTTAATGCACACCCAGTTGGATTGCCCTTGTCCCTAACTAAGCCAGAAATAGGAAGAGCTGACTTTGAATTCATGAATTATGAAACATTTAGATCATCTATTTCCAAAAATAAAGTTCGATGGTACACAACAAATTACATCCAGTACCAATTTGTAACTGCCGATCGTGTTCACAGAGGGAGGAGCGATCGTTCCCTAATTCAATTGTACTCACATCCATTTCAATCTGTTGTCTGGCAGATGCTGCTCTATTTGATGGTGGTCACAGCATTTGTTACGACTTTCGTCATTCACCATCAAAGTAAACAGAAGGAGCGAGGAATAGCGTCTCAATTTTTTAAATTGTTGGACAAATTTCTAAAGAGTTTTACGTGGATATTTCGAGTTCTATTTGAACAGAATGTGGGCCCATATCCTGATCCCACTTACAAGAAAATGTTGATCAATTTCTTTTGTTTGATTTTTGGATCTTGGTTGTTGATGGAGGTGGTCATCACGAATGGTTATCGGGGTATTATTAAGGCAGACTACGCCCATCCCTTTCCCTTTGAAACAGATTGGAAATACTTTAAAGATATGTTCTTGTCGGGGAATTTTTCAATGTACTTTATTGCCAGTAGAGAAGTAGAATGTTCGAGATGGGTTCATTATAAGTATCCTCCCTGGGATGTAGAACTTTCACGCACCGACTATGTCTTTATGATAAAAGATTGTGGCAGGTGTGCTCCATTTCAGGACTCGTTTGTCAGAAAGAAAGGGACTTATGAAGGGTCGTCGAGACGGTGGAAATCCCAAACCAAATTGTGTGTATTTTGTCGATGGTATTGGCACGCCCTGTCGTACTCGACTGGGGTTTGTAGGGATCATCTTGCAAATCGTATTGATCAAGATTTGCATAAGGAAGGGACTGTGCTTTTGATGAAGAGGGAACAATTTGAATATTATTGGAATATTTTCAAATTGAAAATGAGGGACAATCCTTCGTTTCAATTTGGGCATAATAAAAATATCAGAGAACATTTTCTTTCAAGGTCATTAGGATGGTCAATTAAAATTGATTTGAATCCTCATCATCCGAAATTGATTGAGAATCGAATGGGAATTCTGATGCAGAGTGGAATTTATTGGTTGTGGGAGAAATGGGAGCAAATTCGATTTGATCTGGATGGGATCAAAATGAATTCGTCGATATTTGTTGATGAAACAATTCCAGTTTTTCAACAATTGGCGATGAATACTTCAAATGTTGAACTCATTTTTCATGGTTTCGTCTGCTGCGCCCTTGCTGCACTATTCAGTTTTGGCTGGGAATTTGTAACGATCTACGGATCCTGTTTGTGTAGTCTTGTGTGTACTGGTTTACTCTGGTGCTTCTACAGCGATGGCTGGTGGTGTCCAAAATATTGGATAGTGGCTGCTTTCAAAAATATTCAAACATTGAAATTTCGTACGATCTCAATTAGATCTTGAAGTTTAAGAAAATGAAACATATTTGTCCGCCTATCAAGATTAGACTCTGGCGCCGACGTCAGCCGGCTGAATTATTCAAGAAGATCCAGCCGCCGAGAAATTAGCTTCATGGTAAATAATGCACTCAGCCGAAGATAAGCGGTCACCAAAACTTGTTTTTTCGGTTACAAGACCAGAATTTTATGTAGATTACGATGAGCATAATGACTAAATGAAAATTACTATTTCAAAAATGGCGGCCATGTTTTTGAGACCTTCTATCATTTTGCATGTGTTTAAATGGCACACAAACAAGGTGATTATTTGACTGGAACGGAGTTTCTGGATGAGACTTTTAGAAGTCTAGGTCCGAATCGAGAGGGGAATACAATGCAGCTCATTAAATTAACTTTTTTCTTCATAAAACAATTTATTTCTTACGATTTCGGTTTTGTCTGGACAATTTCGAACACGATTTTTCAGGATTTTTTTGTTTTTAAATTAAACTTTCACATTTAATGAAATTCAAAGTTGTCCATTTTTACTGGAAATTATGTGGGATAAATGGGCTTTACAATGACATTAATTTCATTAAAATCGATTGACTACTTTTGAGAATTTACAATTTAAAATTGAACCAAATTCTTGTCCAGACAAAAGTTCAACTGTGTCTATATTGTTAGTTTAATCAACATTATAAATTTAATTTCATTCATTTATTCACCTGCTTCTAAATTCTACAGTGATGCTTCATTTTGACTTCTACTTGATGTAAAAACACCCCAATTCTGAAATGGTGAAGTTTTCATTCTTCGTACACTCACAATTCATGTGCTCTGTTTATCTCGTTTGTACACTTTGTAAAACTCTAAAATTCGTGAATTAAAGTCAAAATGATTTTTGCTTCAAACTGTCTTGTGTCAACTACATAATTTGGTCTCTTGTTCTTATACTGAAAACTAAACTACTCGACAGTGTCATTGGGTTTGTAATGGATTGACCAGACCAGACAGGTAAGCAGAAAATTTGAACAAAAATAAAGGTAAGTTTAAATATCGTGTTTGAATTTCAAACACGATATTTAAACTTTCAAACTTTGAAAGTAAATTGTCGAGTATTTCTTTCGGTTTCATAAACTCACCACTATCAACCCTTTTCGTAAGCATTTCAGTTTTTATGTAACAATAGGTTGTGAATATTGATTGCAGAATTTTCAATCAATTCAATTGGTCCATTTTAACCGTTTTAATCAAAATTAAGTTAGTTACTCATACGAACCGTGTCATGTCTATTCCATGGAATATACATAATTTACAATTCTATTATGAATTATAGTACACAATTAATTTTAACAATAGCGTTTACACCAGATCAGTCAAAATTGTATTTAATTGATCCATTTGCTAATTCAATTATTTCAATGTACAAAACCCAAAATGTACAAAACCAACTGTCATGTAATTATTAGCAACAAAATAATGACAAAATATTTCTATAGTCGATTGTGATTGAGAATCCTCCAGAATTAAACTGCACTGATGATCCAACATCAAGAAACAAAATCACATCGTCATTTTAAGGCTTCAATTTGAAGGAGAAACCTATTTGGAGAGCAGTAACATTTCTTAATGGAGGCACCATCATGAAACCAAAGAATTCCGAAGATTTTTAGGAGACAGATTTAAAATTTAATTGATTGACATTCAATTTTGATAGGAGGACGATGGGGAGTTGATGCTGGTTGAGATGGACGGCCAATTGATTTCCCTTCTCGCCACCAATCACCTTCGACATGAGAGTGGAGTCAGTTAAAGTTTGATGTTTCCTCAAGTGTCGATTTAAATGGGATTTGAAGGTAGCAGAGTAGGGACATTGAGGGCACTTCCAAGGCTTCTCTCCTCTGTGAACCATCTCGTGGAGTTTCACAGATGAACATTTAGCAGCTGAATATTTGCATCCGTCGAATGTGCATTTGTAGGGTTTTTCTCCCGTGTGAGTCCTCATGTGCACATTCAGGTGGCTACTGGTGACTGAAGAAAAGTCACAAAATTCACAATTGAATTTCTTCTCTCCCGTGTGACTACGGGCAATGTGGGTTTTCAAATCAGTCGATGTGTTTGTTCTTTTTGGACAGTGGGGACAAGGGAAAGGCTTCTCCCCCGTGTGGGTCCTCAAGTGCTCCTTCATGTGGGATGCCAGGTGGGTTTTGTGGGGGCAGTGTGGGCATTTGTGTTTTTTGATCTTCTCCTTCTCCTCCCCACCCAAATGCACCGACGAGTGACGATCTAATTGTATTTTTGTTTTGGCTGCATAATGACACTCCCCACATTTAAATGGTCGATCATCAGAATGAATACAAATCATGTGTCTTTGTAAATGGTCATTTCGATTGGCTGTGAATGGGCATTGGGGGCAGGCGAAAGGTTTCTCATTCAAATGAATTCCCTTGTGGGTGTCAAGATGAGATTTCTGGATGAATTTTTTGTTGCACTCAGCACACCAGAAATTCCTCTCTTTGGTGTGGACCAACTGGTGAGCATTCAAATGAGCAATTTGGGTGAATGACTTTTGGCATTGGAAATGGGGACATTTGAAGGGTCTTTCCCCTGTGTGGGTCCGAATATGTATTTGGAGGCGGGATTTATATATTGTTTTGTAGCTACAAAAGGAGCAGTTGACCATCTTGGATTTAGTTGAAGAATTCGCCATCTCCACCTACAACCACAACTGAAAACTCTTACAAGGGCCTAATAAACCTATTTGGGTGTCTTCAGAATTCATGAAGCAGAAACAAAATTTTGTTTAAACAAAATAAAATAAATTTTTTAACCAATAACACACCTCGGACCAATAAGCTTCTCTTTAAAGTGGCAACGGAAGTTCCAGTCACCTGTAAATTAAAACGACGATTTAATTATTTAAGGCCTCTAATGAAGAAACTTGGTTAATTTCAATTGAGAAAATTCTGTGGGAGCAGAATACTCAAGTCAAATTGAAATGTTGAAAAGTCCTTCTGTGAATGAGTAGAATGCAGCGAATGTTCGTTTGTCAAATGACTTGACTCAAATCCCTTTGACAAAGGGGGTGACTTTTCTGCCAACTAACCTTTTTCTATTTTTATTGTCCTCTTCGAATTCCTGGGGTCTCAAAAATGAAACGAATAATCAAAATTTTTGTTGTGGGGGTGAAATTTTCTTAAACTTGAACCCACAAAAGCATAATCCTCATTTTTTAACCCACACGAATAATCCCCTGGCTCAGATTTTTCTTTGAAATTCTCATTAAAAGTCCCAACTCCTTTTGTGTCCTCTCGAGTTAATTCGAGGGTGTGAGGACCTTT
>JAQHQX010000384.1:0-13665 GCA_034694425.1 Arrhopalites sp. Gr-Col-00791
TTCAGTAGAGCCCATGAATGTGGGTTGCAAAAAAAAGGCTCTGCCCACTATGAAAGAATTGTGCACTAATTGATAATGCGACGAATACGGTATTCGCTAACATTTTCTAAAAATGTTTAAAAAATCGTTTCAATCGTTTTGACTTACAGGAATTTTTTAGCACATATAAAATGTACAACTGTCTCTATTGTCCCTACAAAACCAAGCATAAATCCAGTCTCAATGTCCACATTCGGACCCACACGGGGGAGCGACCATTTAAATGTCCCCATCCTCAATGCCAAAATTCATTTAAATCGACTGCAGCATTAAAATATCATGAGCTGCTCCACACCAAAGAGAAGAAATTCAAATGTTCTGAGTGCAACAGGAAATTCACCACAAAATCTAATCTGAGTCTCCACAAGATGATTCATTTGGAGGAGAAACCTTTCGCCTGCCTCCAATGTCCATACACAACCAAACGAAATGGGGATTTACAAAGGCACATGACTCGTATTCATTCGGATGATCGACCATTTAAATGTGGGGAGTGTCATTATGCAACCAAAACAAAGATGGAATTAAATCGTCATTTGAAGGTGCATTTGAATGGGGAGGAGAAGGAGAAGATCAAGAAACACAAATGTCCCCACTGCCCCTACAAAACCATCCTATCATCCAACATGAAGAAGCACTTGAGGATTCACGCAGGAGAGAAAAACTTCCCTTGTCCCCATTGCCCATACAAATCAACCTCATCCACTAATTTGAAGATCCACATTGCCCATTGTCACACGGGAGAGAAGAAATTCAAGTGTGAATTTTGTGACTTTTCATCAGTCACTAGTGGCCAACTGAATGTCCACATGAGGACCCACACGAAAGAAAAGCCCTACAAATGCTCATTTGAGAGATGCGAATTTTCAACTGCTCATTCTTCACATCTTAGACTCCACGAGATGGTTCACAGGGGAGAGAAGCCTTGGAAGTGCCCCCAATGTCCCTACTCTGCAACCAAAAAATCCTGTTTCAAGATACATTTGAAGAAACATCAAAATGGAAGAGACTTCTCTATAAAATTTAATTGCTCTGATTCTCGAGAGAGTAAATTGGAATTGTACAAATGCAAAATAGCTGGTTGTGATTTTAGTTGGAGGGAACAGAAGGAATTGGCTCACCACCACCTCAATCAACACCAACTTCCATTTGTCCTCATCTGCAAACTGAATCTGAATAAAATTAACTTAAAATGAGCCCCTACACATGAACATCCTTTCCTAAATTCGTGTTCCCACATCAATCATTCCACCTACCAACTACCAAGTACTGTTCCTTGTCATGGAAATCTCTTGAAACCCTCACTTTTTTTGTGTTTGATTCGAATTTCACGCCGCTTTTTCTCACGCCGACCTTTCGAACATTTTTGATTATCATTAAAGTTGTCCATAACCTTTTCCACACCCCTTTTTTGACTCTTCTTAAATCAAGTAGTTCAGTTCTACTATCAACTACAAAACTTTTCAATTTCAACACTGAAATCCTGTTTTAGTCTTTTGTGAGACTCATTCAAAAAGTGGTCCTAAATCAAACTGAATTCTGTCACACTCATGTTACAAATACCCACTTTATGGTAGCACTTTGTGATTTTTAGAAGTATTGTGTGTATGTATCTGTTGGCTTAACTCTCAATTGATCCAGCGAATAATTGTACATTAACAGAGTTTGTAAAATAAAAATATCTTTTATACAGCTTCTGGAAACAAAATTTGATGACCAATTTTTTTTGTATGTCATTTTCATGTGTTTTGTTCCGTAAGTCTAGTGAAGTATAAATTTATTTTGTGGTTGTTCTAATACGTTCAAGAAACACAAGTTTCATCACAACAGTGAAAGAAAGTCAAAATTCAAAATGTTGTACTACATTTTTCGAAATTCTCCATTTTGTCAAAATGAATCGTTGATACGTAAGATGAGGGTGTTAGTAAAATCCACGTCCCCACTCTGTTTCATTTATTCACATTGAGCAAAAACAATGCACAATTTTTTCATCACAAGCCCAGTATCAAATTATCCTAGAAAACTTTTTTTACTTGAAATTTAATGTCGAAATGTAATCAAACTTCAAATTCAGCCCTGTTTAAATATTTAAAAAGGTTAGTTTTTCGGGCAACTGAAATATTCCTTATCAATATTTATGTTTTTGTCATAATTTAATGCATGAATTTCATATTTATTTAATTCCTAGTCTGTAATCGTTAGAGTCGAAATAGAGATTTGTCTCGTCATTCCAAATCTGGTTCAAGAATGAAAAAAGTCTGTGGAGTTTGCCTACAGCGGGATAGTGGGTGAATTTTAATGAAGAACTCCGCGTTGACCTTTCAACTTTTTGATAAAGTTGAGGACACATATGAACGTCAAGATTCTTGAATATCTTGCATTTTTGTTGACCCCCTGAATTTTTCGAGATCAAAATGTAAATAATTTCACATATCTACAATTTCTTTTCTTTTCCCACCAAGAAAACGTCAAGTTTTTACTTGACTAAATTCAAAGTTGACCATAACTATTTCGATCTGTCTATGACTTCCTTTCAGGTCATCAGTACAATCGAGATTATTGGACAATGGAATTATTGTGATTTATTTAATTGAATTGGACAAACAGACGTCATTTGGGGTGTACTGACAAGACCTCTTATTTAACGAATTGCTATAAATCAAAATAAAGTCAAATAAATAAATATCTCGATGGAACTGGCATCCATGTACCCAATTTCCTTTTGTTGCCACTTCGTTTGGGTGTCTAAACCAAACTTATGCTCTAAAATTCAAATTCAAACACACAATTAGATTCAGTTCCAAAATAAAACAAAAGGATTTTGACGAGGAAAATGGAAAAGAAAATGAAGGAAATTTAAAACTCTTACAAATTTTCTCTTGGTTAAATTTCACTCCAATTAAAGTTGATCTCAATTCAGGATTGGTTGAGGAAACGTCCGAATGGAGAAACAAATTGTGGAGAATTTTCCTGGTGGTGAATATCCTCCATTTTTTGTACAGTCTCTTCAGATTCCTCCAAATGATTTTGATGGAAAAGGATTCTAGTCATAATTTCCTGGCAGTTCATTTGGGGTTGATGGTTGGTGAACTTGTACCTTTTGGATGTGTCCTTGTCTAATCTTCTTCCTCAACCCCCACGTTGTACGATCGGGCATTTCGAAGGAATGCTTTTGGGGATGGAAAGATCGAAGGGGGAAATTTTGATTCAAGAATAGTTTCCAAGTTAACCATTAGGTTTGATGCCTCCCAACTGAGTTTGGATTTGTGACCATGTGTCAAAATATGAACTAGTTTCTTGAGTGCACTAGATTTATATGGATAGATACAAATTAAAATGACAGAATAATGAAATGTAAAATCAATTAAGTTTCAACCTCAATTATCTCCTTTTATTCTCTACTCAAAGTCTTGGAGTCAAAGATACTTGACCACATTCTGCAAAACTAAATCATATTTACAAATTTTCACGGTAACACAACAACGAAGCTTTGAGACACTAAAAATTAATCAAAATATGTCTCAATTACAATTCCTCAGATGCATTAAAATCACTGTGGAGTCCACAGTGTGGACTCATCAAGAACTAAATAGAAGTCATCACAAACCAGTAACAGCTCATGTATTAAATTGTCATATTTTAAGTTTAAAATCAACATCAATATTAAAACAATTCTTGTCTAGTGGCCTCTCATTTACGCCCCTCAGTCAAAGATTTTTTTGAAACTTTTGCAAAAATTTTGAACTAAAATTTTTGATTTCAGCATCACAATTTATGCATGACGACAAAAGGGAGTTGATGCTGATTGAGATGGAGGGCCAATTCCTTCTCCCCACCCTCAAAATCACATCCCTCCACCGCACATTTGCACAATCCTATCTGTTGGTTCGCACCATCTTTAATTTTCAAATATTTGATACCATCGGCCTTAATTTGATGTTTCTTCAAATGAACTTTTAGACTGGATTTGTGGGTTGCAGAGTAGGGACATTGAGGGCACTTCCAAGGCTTCACTCCCCTGTGAACCATCTCGTGCATTTTGACGCTTGAAGAATCCCCAGCTGAATATTTGCATCCATCGAATGTACATTTGTAGGGTTTCTCTTTTGTGTGGGTCCTCATGTGTCGATTCAGGTTGTTGCTGGTGACTGCGGAGTAGTCACAATATTCACATTTGAATTTCTTCTCTCCCGTGTGAATAGATGCAATGTGGACCTTCAAATTGTCGGATGTGGTTGTTTTGTGTGGACAGTGGGGACAAGGGAAGGGCTTCTCCCCCGTGTGGATCCTCAAATGCCTCTCCATATTTCCTGTGTCAATGGATTTGTAATTGCAGTGGGGGCATTTGTGTTTGTTGATCTTCTCCTTCTTCTCCCCATCCAAATGCACAACAGAATGACGATTTAATTCTTTTTTTGTTTTGGTTGCATAATGACATTCCCCACATTTAAATGGACGATCATCCGAGTGAATACGAGTCATGTGAGTTTGTAAGGCTGATTTGTATTTGGTTGTGAATGGGCATTGGGGACAGGCGAAAGGTTTCTTCTCCAAATGAATCCTTTTGTGGGTGTTGAGACTGGATTTTTGGGTGAATTTTTTATTGCATTCAGAACACTCGAATTTCTTTACTTGGGTGTGGACCACCTCATGCTTCTTTAAAGCTGAAATTGATTTGAATGACTTTTGACATTGGGGATAGGGACACTTGAATGGTCTTTCCCCAGTGTGGATCCGAATGTGACAATTGAGATCGAATTTCCGTGTTGTCTGGTAGGGACAGAAGAGACACTGAAGTGATTTGTGGTGGTTGATTGGAGCGTCCATCTGGAATTAAGTTCAATTGACAGCTAAATTAATTAAATATTTATTCAAGTATTAGCAACCATCAAGTTGTTGTTGAAGGAAAGTTTGATGATTCTGTAAATTTAATTAGGTTGATGGTGTGTACATCTCAAAGTATCAATAATTGGTCAAGTAAATACAAAATAAATAATTTTAGTACTGAAGGGGTTAACTATGGAAAGATTAATTATGAAATTGAGGTAGGCAATTATGTGACTAAAGTTTAATCTCTAAATCGCGGTTAGTGTAGAATATTACAATTCTTCATTTATGTTTAATTGCCATTAATTTGAACTTTGACTTTCTAATTGTAAGTCCAGGAATTATTTTACAGTAATAAATTAATATTAAATGCATTTTAGTTTTTAGGTCTGCAAACTGACTTATTTGACTGAATCAGATTCGTTTAACGTTTTACGATAAATTGAAGTCAACTAATAGAATCGAGGACCATCTAAATTAGATTCAGTTTTGTAGTTGCCTTCTCAATCTCACAAGTATTTGTTTTAATGGTAATTACTAAATCAAATTAATATTTGGAATTTTCTCTTTTAATTTGCCCTTGTAGAATTTTGTAGATGTTGGTCAATTGCAAGCGATTGAATTTAGTCCAATAAACTTGAGTAAAATAATTGATTTTACTTACTCTTTGACACACACACACAATATAATTATCCAATTGTTGAGATTTGGAGCGATAATAATTCAATTTATATGTCAATTTTTTAAAAATTCCACATAACTCTTTAATTGTCTTTGTTTATTTCAACCCACATTAGAGAGTTCAGGTATTTGAGTAATTGAATAATTAATTAATTGTCTTGTAAACTCTTTTCATTGGAATGTTCCAAAGGCAAGTAGTAAAGAAGGGAGAAGGGACAAGGATTTTGTGCTTCTCTGCTCAACAAATTCTAAGGCTTTATCTTTACTTGAGTTTCATGAAAAGAGTCGAAATTGGACCTTTTAAACTATTTTCTATTTTGGTGGAATTTTCAACGGTCAAGGGGACGGTTGAAAATTACTTGGAAACTTAAACAATGGCCGGATGGCTGAGCCTTGTTCAAACTAATCCCTTGAAGGGCTCTGCTTAAAAGAATTGCTCCAAGAACTCATTCAACTCTTTTCCCATCCTCATTTTATGGTTAAATTGAACTGGAATTAACTCGAGCTCATTTAAGCCTCAATCTACAATTTAACTGAAATTATCTTTTAATTTTATACTAATAAAAATCCAATGACTAACATTCCCGATTTCTAACGCTGTCACTATTTTCCAAGCTAAGATCTTGTGTCTCTTTGGTGGAATCGTTGGTTCCTTCATGAGTCATGACCATTCAAACACTTAAACTAAATTTGAGCCCAACTTTGTTCTGCATCGTGTGGGCTGGTAGTAATCTTATTGGTTTCCCGATGCTTTAAAACCGGGCATTTCGGATTCCCTTGGAGATGGATCGTCTGAAGAAAGAAATTTTGATCTCAACTCGAAAACTTGTCCTCCATCCATAAAATCCATCAAGTGGATCCTGAAGGGGTCCTCAATTTGGGGATTCGGGTACGCTCCTTCCACTCCTTGACAGAGTCTCCACTCCCATCTTCGTCGACTTTGCTTCAGACAAACTTGTGATGCTCCATCGTCATTTACCAGTTGAATCATTATTTTCAATTCTTTCTATTGATTTAATGAATCTTGTCCAATTGTTAAGTAGATCCCATTGGGATAATCCGTAGAATAGAATGGAAAGGTTTGCCCAATTAATCCAACAAAAGCAAATTTTGAATTCCAAATAAAGAAATTCAAGACAAGTATCTACTAGATCGCGAGGTTCCCATAAGAATCGGTTCAACTGAATAAGGTTATTATGAGACGACCATATTCACAGGGACTTATGAGTATGGGATGAATACATCACTGTAATTATATTGAGATGAAATGGAACATTATGAGTTGGCATCCACGGACATGAATTTGTCATGAAAGGTGGGGTTGATTATGTTGAATTTTAGAGAATTCCATTTGATTCAAATGATTTGGATTATTTTGTTGAAAGAGTTGAGCATCAAAAGAAACCATTTTAAAGAATTAATTTAAATTTAAACAAGATGTGGTTCTTAATAACATTTCTTTTGCTTGGCATTTTTATGTCAATATTTTGTATGTACCTCGTCAGTCAGTATGTTGACATGTTCCAATAGGTTAATAAATTAATAGAATGACAGTTCAATTAAATGGGAGATTGTTCTAATAACCTTTTGTTTATCTTGATTGTTTTGTTCAATTCAATTCGATTCAGAAAAAAAACCTCCACATTTAAGTTTACTTTGAAGTGGGGACAGCAAAACCAACTAACGGATGCAATTGCTGAACAGATGGAAAGCCATAATGTTCGGGCACCAAACGAACACCGGGATTATTTATTTATAGGTGCACTTTTTTATTCCTAGTGATGATGAGATGATTTTAATGGAATGTCACTATGTCATCAAATGTCTTCAAATAATTGCATGGCACAACACAGTGTTTGATTTTCTAAGTTTTTCTCATTTAATTAGAACCAAAACTTGCACACCAGTAATTATTTACAGAAGATTCAAGAGTAATCAATTGTTAGTAGGTCGCTTGCATCTCTGGACTATCTAGAACTCTCTCTGGACAGGCCGTTTCACAATAGACCTACCGTTTCATGGTGGACACACCGTTTCACGATAGACAGGGCGTTTCATATATACTATTGGGGCGACTCAATACCTCACAAGGGCAATTCAAGACAATATGTATATAAGAAATATTTGAGCAGAGTTCCTCACCGTACGAGAATACAAAACAGACTCCTCCCTCCAAGCCATGCGGCCTCGTATTTATAGGGTTTTTGGAGCGTGCGCAATGCAACATACAACGAGGTGTCGGGGCATGACTGAACGGGGGGTTCGGAACCTTGAACGTGGAACGGGGTGTCAGTATCTTATAACTAACATGAAACGGGGTGTCAGAAAGATTTACATTAAAGTTTACTAACTTTTCAACACTCCCCACTTGAAACAATCGTTTCACAACCGGGTATAAGATTCAAACGGGGATATACAACATTTACATACAAGAAAATAAAGAGTATTAATTATACTAATATCATATCAGTTGAACATTGCCACCTCAAGAATTAGGCTCATTGGGCAACGTCCCGATGCTTTGAAATTGAGTAAAGTGGAAGCTAACACCAGCAGTTTAGTACCAGGAGCTTCTTTATAAAATTGGCTCAGGTTATGCCGTCACAGCCCACAAGCACAACTTTCGCATCAATCCATTCCCATGTAAGCTCGCACAAGAGGTTCTATAGACTGACAACAGGATATGATTTTTTTTTTTTTTTTTTTTTTTAACATTTTTCGAAATTTTTACAAAATCTAGCCGAGAGATTTTACTCAGACTCAAGGGAGGTTTAGAGGAATACTTGGGGATAATAAAACTGAAAACCAAAAACTTCCACATCGTAAGGGGTGTCAAATATAGACAATACACATGTGAGGTACGAACGAGAGTCAAATCAAAATTAGGGAAAGCTTAAATTTTGAGCGAACTAGCCGAGAGATTCTCACCAAAATTACGCTGCCGGTTGATTTCAAACTCATAATTCATAATAACATAACTTCGAATTGCCACAACAAGTGGGAAGTGTTGCATACCTAAAATTAACTAATTATAAGGAAGTAATTTTCTCTGATACAGAATTACATATTTTGAGAAATCCAACCGAGAGAATTACACGAGACTTATACAATGTTTAGAGTACACTATAGGTATCATCAATCCACCAAACTCGGATAGCCACATGGCATGGAATTGGTAGGGGAATTATAAATAGGTACAGATAAACTCGAAATTAAAGAATAATCACTAACACATTTTTACACATTATGAGACTTCCCGCCGAGAGAATCTCGTGTAACTTATATAATATTTAAAAGGCATTAAGGGGTTCATAGAACAATATAGATCCAGAAGCCACATAGTACTGGAGAGATAGAATACCATTTAGTAAATACAACTTAACTGAAAGAAAAAAACGGAACTATCATTGACACATTTTTACATATTGTGAGAGTTCCAGCCGAGAGAACCTTTTGTAACTTTCAGAACAATTAGAACAGAGTGTAAGATAAACAAATATAGTAGGCAAAACTTTCCACATAACATGGGGGCCCTACAAGGGTCAACCAAGGGTCTCTCCCCACTAGCAAAAATCAAAATTATACAGTATCTATTTTTGGTAACAGACATAACTTAACTAAGGGGCGAACTAATTCAGTAGTTTTAACAACAATATCATCCTTGTTCACCACATTTTTACACTTTCTTAGCTCGGGCAAATTAGAATACGGAATTTTCACTGTAGCTACTCTATTCAGCTTATCCTTGCTGGGATGAAGGTGGACGATTCGGCCGAGCTTCCATTTCATAGGGGGCTGATTCTCATCGACGACACGGACCAAATCTCCAATCTCAGCTTCCTCGCGGATAGAGTGCCATTTTCCACGGTGTTGCAGTCGGGGTAGGTACTCCATAGTCCATCGGGTCCAAAACTCTTGGAACATCTTTTGGGCGGTCTGCCATTGGTCCAACTGGTTCTCACGGAGATGAGCCAAATCGGGTTCCGGGATAGCCAATAGGGGTCGGCCAATTAAGAAATGTCCAGGCGTCAGAGCAGCAAAGTCATTAGGGTCATCAGAGACAGCAGTCAAGGGACGAGAGTTCAGGCAAGCTTCAATTTGTTTCAACAAAGTACCCATAGTCTCGTAGGAGAGAACTCGCCCAAGAGTCACACGCTTGAGATGATGTTTCATCGAGTTCACAGCTGCTTCCCAGAGACCACCAAAGTGAGGAGCACCAGGAGGATTGAAATTCCACTTAATTCCACTAAGTTCAAGTTCATCTTTAAAGGCTTGATCACAACCTTCCCTCTTGAGGAACTTCAACCAGGAAGACAATTTATTGTTGGCTCCTTCAAAATTTGTCCCTTGATCAGAATGAAGGGCAGTTGGATAGCCACGGGTTGACACAAACCTCTTCAAAGCTCCGATAAAATTGCCAGTAGAAGCATTAGTCACAAGCTCAAGATGGACAGCTTTAGTAGAGAAGCACACAAACACAACGACATACGCTTTGACGTGTTCCACTTTTCTTCCGAGAGCATACTTCACCATAAAAGGACCAGCATAATCCACACCACTCCTCTCGAACGGCAAGGTCGGGGTCACTCGGGATCCGGGTAACGGAGACATAAACTGCGACTCGGGATGATTCGACAGCTTATCACATGTTACACAATTTTTCACTACGTCTTTGTAAAGATTGCCGGGCTTTACTATATAAAACTTTTGTTGAAGAAGGGATTCCATTATTTGACGGCCTCCATGGAGACTATTTCGATGATGGTGTTGCACAAGTAGGAGGGTGAATTTATGACGACTGGGTAACACAATCGGATGCCGTGCATCACGAGAGAGGCTTGAATTCTGAAGTCTTCCTCCCACTCTAATTATGCCATCATCAAGGAAGGGGGCGAGGGACTTTAACGAGCTCTTCTCACTCACAACTTTCCCCTGACTCAGGTCACGAACTTCACTCTCAAATACTTCTCCTTGCACAATTTTACACCAAAAATTCAAAGCTGAATCCAGTTCAAGGGGGGAATAGGGCAACGTCACATCCACAGGGAGACCTATGATTTTTCTCGCTCCACGGAATAAACAGGCAGTTGCACACTGAAGACGGAGGAGAGTTGACATTTTATCCAACATTTTCCGATAAGGATCTTTAGTGGAGGAAATGTGGGATGCAAACAAGTCTGTCACACAATTGTCTTCCATCGACAGGTAACTGTCCGACCTTAACCACTCCGGCCCATTCCACCACAGAGGATGATCCAACAAATCTTCAGCTTTTATGCCACGAGATGCACAGTCTGCGGGATTGTCAACACCTTTAACATGGCGCCAGTTAGAGCGAGGAAGGACTCTCTGGATTTTAGCAACTCGGTTCCTCTCGTAGACTTGCAGGGAAGAAGGCTCCTTTTCAATCCAGCTTAAAACGACACTCGAGTCAGTCCAGGCATAAATAGGAATGTCATCTAGTTTTAAGGCTTCACAGACGGACTTTAAGTTTTGAGCCAAAAGCAAAGCTCCTTCTAACTCAAGTCGATTTATGGACTGAGCAGAGAGGGGGGCCACTTTTGCCTTAGCATACACCAATTTGGTTTTCACACCAACACTGGACTCACTGCGAACATAAATCACTGCAGCATACGCATCACTGGAGGCATCACAGAACCCACACAATTGTACAGATTGAAAGTCATCATCAAAAATCCTCCTGGACAATTGCAGCTTCTCAATCTCCGGCAACTTTACACGATATTTCAAAAATGGGGTGAGAAGATCCTCAGGTAACTCGGAGTCCCAATCCAAATCCTTCACAATCCAGGATTTCTGCATGAAAATGCGGGCATTAATGGTGACTGGACTCAGCCATCCAAGAGGGTCGTAGACTCGAGCATTGTCACTGAGGAGGCTTCTCTTCGTCCAAACAAGATCAGGGGGAAGAGGTCTCACTTTGAAAGAATAATAATCACCATGAGCGTGCCAAATTATTCCAAGAGTCTTAATCGTCACATCGTCATCGAATTCAAAGGGAGAAATTTCACAATTCTCAGGGGGAAGAGACTTCAGGAATTTCTCATCAGAAGAGGCCCATTTTCGCATTTCCAGACCACCACGAGCAAGTAGACTAACAATTTCCTTATGTAGAGCTATTGCAGCAGTAGTGTTGGCTGCACCAGATACCAAATCATCACGGTAGCAGTCTTCCATCAACACTGGGGCGGCCGCTGGGAAACTCTTCATCTCATCTAAGCAAAGTTGTTGTTGACAACGCTGAGCCAGAAAAGCAGCAGGCCCTTCACCAAATACGACCACTAAAAATCTCCAAATTCTTAGGGGTAAAGTGGGATCGCTCCTCCAAAAGATTCTCTGAAAATTCACATGCTCAGGATGCACACGGAACTGGAGGTACCACTGACGAGCATCTGCTTTGAGGGGTACAGCATGCTTGCCAAAGCGAATCATCAAGGGCACAATATCATCTTGAATGTTCGGACCATCCATCAACAAGTCATTGAGTGAATATCCAGAGGAAGATTTAGCAGAGGCATTAAACACAGGTCGAATCTTGGTAGTGGAGCTCGACTCCTTCTTTACAGCATGATGGGGGAGGTAAAAGCAGTCTCGATCAGCCATCTCCATTTCTTCATCGGGAACCGGCTCCATGTATCCACACTCCAAATATTCCTTGAAAACGTCGTTATATTTTTGGAGACTTTCACGGTCCTTTGACAATTTCTTCTCAAGTCTAAGAAATTGGACTCGGGCAGACTCTCGGGAATTTCCAAGTTCAGCTTCCAACTCTCGGAACGGCAGTTTCACAACATAGCGCCCATTTTCGTCACGATAATAATTATCAGCAAAATGTTGCTCACATTGCCCATGCTCAACTGAACGGGAAGAAGAATTAGGCCCATCATCTAATTCATAGAGTCGCTTGACATCTTCTTCAAGCTCCTTCAAATTACTGTAGGCCATCATTACATGATTGGACCTAACAGAGTCATCGTCATCGTCAAGAGGAAGGGGAGAAGAACGGCTCTCAACATTGCCTTGCAATACATAACCAAAAATTGTTTCCTGAGCTGTTGGTCCGTCTTTTCCCAGTTTCACAAGACCAGCTCTCTTGATCTGGGCATAGGTGCCGGCTCCAAGAATTATATTAATTTTATTGGGCTTGTGAAAGTTGGGATCAGCCAAAGGGAGGGATGCAAGTTCCGGCCATTGAGAGGGATCCACTTCTTGACGGGGCAAGTTGTTGGTCAACTTGTCCACGATGAGAGCGTTGACGTCGACAGCTGCATCATCATATTTCGAGCGCAGAGTCAACTTCATGACCTGGTTGCTCACTCCGACGGGATGATCACCAATACCAACAATGGAGGTCTGAGTGCGAGTTCGGGGTAACTGCAACGTGTCGGCTGATTCTCTCAGGATGAAGTCGGCTTCAGCTCCACCATCCAAGAATACACGTCCAAGATAATCAGAAGAATCACTACCACGAATTCGGACAACGCAAGTTTCCATCAAGACGGTTCTTCTGCATCCACTACAATGGTACAAGGTCTTCCCATCCGAATTCTCTTCCTTTTCAGTTGGATGACTCCGTGGCTCTTGGCTGTTACTAGTTGAAGGGGAGGAAGGAGAAGACTTGACATTTCGCTCATCCTGAAAGCAAATCCAACGGGAGTGACTTTTCTTGCACTTGTTACAGTCCCTGGATTTGCAATCCTTGGTGATATGTTCCGAAGAAAGACACTTCCAACACAAATGCTTCTTCCGGATAATGGAGGTCCTCTCTTCCACTGTAGCCTTCTTCCACTTCTCGCACTGGGTCAAGGGGTGAGAGTCAGCGCAGATTGGGCAGCTTCCCTTCTCAACATGATGGACACCAACAGTCGATCTCTTGTTCCCTTCGGCTCTCTTGGGTTTGTCGTCGGGCTTCTTTCTGGACCCGTCCAATTGCGAGAGGGTCTTGGCACGAGACTCTAGATGAGACATCAGATCATCATATTTGGGCCATTCAGTGCCAGGATGGGACAACAACCACTGTTTCCGGGTCTCTCGATCCAACTTGGAGGTGAGGAGGTAAACGAGCATTTCGCCCCAGCCCTTCACATTCATCTCATA
>JAQHQX010000385.1:0-13659 GCA_034694425.1 Arrhopalites sp. Gr-Col-00791
ATATATCCCAGAGCTCAACAAAATTTTCATTCTGTTGGGAACAAGATCCATGTAATTCCATCCTTCGATTAATGATGGCGGTAGTTGTTTACTATATTGAAACCCATAATACCCATTGACTGCTCCAAATTCGTCAGGAATCAGACGATTATGAGAAAATTTGAGTTTAGCTTTTTCCCGCATAGACATTTTGAATTCATGCCAAAAACGTTCAAAATCCTTCTTCAAGACAATTAGGACGGTTTCTAGGTTCATCAGTTCCTGAGCCGTCTTGAGGAATTTCGAAAATCGTTAAGCTCAACATATTTGTATCTTAAATATGTTATCCCCATCTTCAAAAAAGTGATACAACTTTCCAAGGGTCCACAATAGTCAAACGGGGTGTAAGCATTATCTTCATACATACATTTTATCAAATTGGTCCACACCTACGTAGTTGACACAATCCGATGAGCATCGGTCGAAATATTTGAAGCCGAGAGATGCAAATGGATCTTCCATAAACAGGTAGTTGATACAATGCGCCATTGTGTTAGCAAAAATTGCATTTGGATGTTCTTTAAAGCTCCTCTGAAAATCAACGAAATATTTATAAACTCCCTCACTTCTGAGATAAAGACTACCCCAATAAACAGCGAAGTGATGTTCTGCACCAAAAATCTTGAATTGTTCTAAATGAGTCCAGTTGGTGAAGATAGGATAAGGTGAAGCATAATTTGCCTTTATAAGTCCAATGTATGCATTTGTCAGCACCACTCCCATTAAAAGCCAAACCCCAAATATTAATGGTTGGATTTTCCTCCAATTACTCCTTTCACTTTGTTCCTCCTCAACAACTGATGATGCATCGATGGTCGATTGGACATTTACATTTGGTTGTTAGACCAATAGTCTCACTATCCAGTAAAAGCAATCGATAATGAGAATGCATATTTTTGTGTAACTTACGAGTGTCGACCAATTTAATGGGTGTTGCTGGCATCGAATAGACAAGTTTCCCTGATGTAGAATCAAGAATAAAAATATTGTAACCGAAATAATTCCACACAAAACCCACCAAGTCCATTGATCAAATGGTCGCATGTACACCATTGATGATGAAAATGGACTCTGTACATTATCAGTAGTGATGAATTTAAAGTTTGAAGATTTCCCTATGGCAATAACCATATCAAAAGCTGGGGGATGGGCTGAAGTCATATATTCATTTTCAGGAAATCGCATACGCAATACTGGCTCATGAGTATATTTAGTACCACCTGTATTCCAAAAGGTTTTATTTGTTGCCGAAACTAAACATTGAGTGACAAAGTCGTTTAGGTTGATTGTAGGGTTTTCGAAACGGACAAAGGATACTTCATTACAGGACTCACGATCCGTGTCCCACATCTTCCTTTTGTAGAGTAACCCGTCTTTGTAAACTTGCCATCTGACCTTTCTGCTGCTATCGAGCATTTCGTCAAAACAGCCCAACATTTCTTTAAGACATTTAATGCCGATGGTAGATTTTGACTGATTGAAGTGATGATGAAAAGAACAGTTGAAATTTTGAAATAACTTCCTTGTTGACTCCGTTAGATGGACGCAACTCATTGCAATTCCCTCCCGATCCGGTGACATTTGTACCGAGTCTGTTTCCGTGGATGGATCTGGTGTTGCAAATATACCACCAGCATGGACAGTCCTAGACGTTTCTCGAACAAGTTTTGATAAGACAATGAATATTGGTGACAACAATTGTCTTCCCCATCGGTCCCGGAATTGATTGAAAACCGTTTGCGTTAGTTCTATTTGGACTATCAGGATGATTGATGATTTTAATCGGCTAATGGAGGAGTTCGTAGCATTATGCAACATACTGCCGGTATCCACAACATTAGTGTCATCGCTTGTGTTTGTAAAAAATGTTAGGATTTTGCATTTCAGATACTTCCCAAAAATATAATGTCCTGTAGAAACGAAGGAGTCGTGTGAAACGTTATAGGCACCACTTTGAGTTTTTGAATATTTATATGAATGGAGGAAGATGGGTTGTTGTGTACCAAATGGACGGCCATTATATTTATTCATGGTGGAACGGTCATAGTTGTTCACTGTTGTAATTTCGAAATAATAGACATTGTTCAAGCCAAAAATAATGTTCTAGTTGTTGAACAAATGCAGAGACTGCAAGTTCCAATAGAATGACGATAAAAATGATGAGGATCATGTGTGTCATTTTATGACATCCTCCTCCTAAATTCTTAGTGACAGAGTTAAAGCAAATATGAGTCCATTGAAATTTTGTCTAGAAATGTCTATTGCAAAATAAATTCAATTTTGCAAAATTCTATGGGCAATTTAACGCTCTGAAAGTTCGTTCTCGGTCTACAGAACTAGGTGTAACTAACGACTAAATGTCAAAATAAAAATATGATATTGAAGACATGGTAGGTTACACTGACGATGAACATAGAAAATTCAAACAATAGAAGCTTCATAGTGACAGAAAACCAACCCAAGAATTATCCAATAGGAGAATAACAATGAATTTTTGAAGAGTTTTTTAATGCGATGAAACCTTTTAGTAACTAGACATGAATCGTGTCAAACGAAAACATGAAATGGCGAGCATTCCTAATATATCCAACTTCAACTCGTTCGTACTCTAGCAGATCATACTAAATTTCACTTCAAGTGAAAACATGAATTATTTATGACAATTCGGGTCTCCCTAAAACCAATGCCACGACTATGCCAAAAAAAATTTAATTTAATTTTAATGCATTTTTTCATGTAGAAAGATTCCAACAATGCCAAGACCATTCCAACAGATTTATTTTTTCTACCAACACTTTTTATTCTTTGAATTTTCGGAAAAAAGAATTTAAACAAATTGAAATATCCCAATCTTTGGGAAATGAAACTACGTGTCATGTAGCAGTGTTAAGGGAAGCGATTATTTTTAGATTCCATGAGGGTTTCATTGTGCTAAAAGGGTCGAATCCTTTATTTATAAACTGGGATAATCGTTTAGAAGATTTTTACATTGTTGGCATTGTTTTGGCATGGTTGACATTGTTAAAGTGGTCGTGGCATTGGTTTTAGGAAGCCCCCCTTTTTAATTTTTATTTAATAAAATAGAAAATTATTACAAAATTAAGAGAGAACGGGGCAAAACCAGCCACTTAATTTTTAATTAATTACAATTCAGGGACATATTCTAGCGTTAAGGTGTCCACAGCAATTTTTTAGCACCATCAATTCTGCATCTGATTTACCTAATTACCGGATGAAACCATCTTGGTAGACATTTAAACAAAACTAAAGTCAAAAAAATTAACACTAGGGGGTACTCCCAAAAGTTCAGGGGCAAAGTTGGCCACTCTTTCCCATCGTCTATTTCACTCTGGATAATTATTTCTGATTTGCTGATTAGCCTAAAAGTGTCTACAAGGCTGATTCCGAAAAATTGTGGGACTTGAGATTCCTCAGTGAAAAATGATATCATCGATTTTGCTCAAGTGGCTGTTTTTGCCCCGTTCTCCCTTATTAAACGGAGAAATCCTCTAGACGCTGAACAATATCTGAGAATGTTGGCCGTTCTTGCTTGGCCAAACTCCAACAATCCAGCATTATCTGGTAACTATAATTTTGAAACAGAATATAAAATTAATCAATCCGTCCTGCTGCATGATGGGAGCACTACCCAATATTATAATATTGAAGTAATTTTACTAAATCATAAAAACTAGACAAAATGTTATATGGTGGATACTGACATCTGGTCGGTGGCCAGATTTGGTTTGGAAATTCGATACCCGGCAGCGATTTGTTCCATAAAAGAATCGTCCCATCGAAACTGTGGATACGGGACAGCTCCCAAGGAAAATATTTCGAACAGAGTCACTCCATAACTCCAGCAATCTGATTCAATAGAGAATTCCATAAACTTCAACGACTCGTAGGCCATGTGCATCCATGGAAGAGAGACCTAATTGATAATTGCATTGTTTTTGTATGTGAAAAACCAGCTCGAATATTCCGTTTAATTTTGTCTTTGCTCAATTGTTACCTTCTGCTTCTTGACGTAGTTTGCGTAGTGGAAGAGTTGACGAGACAATCCGAAATCACTTACCTTGACCACTCCGTGGCGCGTTAGAAGGACGTTTCGACAAGCCAAGTCTCCATGAATTATCTGTCAATAACCAATACAAATACCGATTGTAAATTAGCGATGCGATCCCACACTCCTTTCCGAAACTAATCCAGTTAAATAAAGTTCAGCCCAAGTTTAATTTCGAATATCTCACCCGTTTACTGCTCAGATAGGCCATTGCCTCAGCAATTTGTTTGGAAATTTCGAGTAATTGAGGGACAACAGAGATTTCTAAATTGGCGGTAGCCTCGACTGTTGACTCGACAACTGTAGGAGAACTATAAAATGAAACATCATCCACAAATTATAATCGAAGTTAAGCTACGATGTGGACAAAATCGCTTTTTTTAGATCGTATTGTTGCCTTGGAATTGTAAAAAGTTTTCACAATTTTTAAGGATTGCTTGTGAATGCAGAAATGCGTAGAAATTTGAGAGTTTTCCCGAAAGAAGAAAAACCCAGCATAAAATTCGTGACAAGATTACAACAAAACATGCAAACTAAATTTCGTTGTTAGGCTGAATGATATAACAATTACGTTGGACTCTCTTCGAGTTCCATGTAGGAACTAGCACCCGGATTTCTCAATTGTTTCAAATGCTTTAACAAATCCCCCTTTTCGCAGTACTCCACAGCAACAAGTATTTCACCTTTCCAGAATTTAACAATTGACATCACTTAATTCCTCAGGCACTTCTCAATTGTCCCATTATTTCAAAGTGACTTAATTGAAGTATCGACCTACGTTCTCTGATGTTTTCAGTGCAGGCACCATAAAACTGAATGATATTTTCGTGGTGTCCAATAAATGCCATAATTTTGACCTCGGACAAGAGCGCTCTGAAATGCGACATTTGTGCATTTCCTTTCAATGTCTTGACTGCCACTTTCAATCCATCCATTTCAACGTCTTCTTCAGAAGGTTCAATTGCATAACGAATTTCACGTTGCAAAGTCCCAAGTAGACAATGCCGTAGTGACCTGATCCTAGAATTTGTCGTTCATCTGAAATAGGAATTAATTTATAATCGTGTACAAAATTGTAGCTTAAATTACATACAACCAATGTATTTTGAAGTTGGCTATGAACCCAGAATGAGGTCGCTTCGTGCAATTTGAAATTCAGCAGAGAATGGCTGAGCATAAACGGAGCCATTTAAGTCATTCGGGTCGACAGCCGCTTTGCCATGAAGAAAATTCTCAACTTCCTCTGGCGTGAGCTTTCCAAAGATATGCAATTTGCGTCGTATCCTCAACCAACATACGATGACGATGATCAAAATAATCAAAATGGTGGCACCAGCACCAATCTCACCGGCGGTCCAACCTGGTTCAAAAATGCGAGTACGATTAATGAGATTTTTACTTTAATACCTTTGTTTCAATTCCTATTGAAGAAAGTTTTACAAAAAATTTGCCGGGATTTATGTCACCTTCTGTTTGATTTCCATTGCTCCATTTCAATTCATCCAAATGTAAGTTATTTAAATAGTAGGCATGAACAGAACCATCATTAAAAATAATTCTTGTCAAGACGTACACCAAACCGATTGGTCTGGTAGAAATCGAATCATTGTAATTTGGAGAAATTTCAACAACTACAATAGAACCCCCGTCAATATTTAGAAAGTAGGAAATCTTTTGTTCAAGATCCAGAATTTGTGACAGCATTTCTGTTGTGGCAGGAAAAATGAGAATTGGCCACAAAATTTGTGGTACTGATAATCTGTCCGTGAAATAAAATCCCATTTGATCCCCCTGCATTACGTCCATCCTGCTGTAGCTTTCGTCCTGCTTCGTTTGGTTGATGATTCTTGGAAAGGATACTCCATGTGGAGCAACATCCGCATTATAAAACAGGCACCCGACAAATTCCACTCTCCCATTGTTATCTAACTTATATTGAAATCGTTCCCGTAGAAGGCTGTCTAAGTCGGACAAACGAAAAGCTCTATCCGGCACAAAATGAATTTCCTTTTGATCATTTCTTTGGTAAAATGGGATCTTATTAAATTTCACAATGTTTGTTCCGTTCCATTCAAAAATCGAGCGGTCAAACTCGTTCTCAAAACAAGGTCCTGCAGATACGATTCTTCCACCAAAATCATCCGGCAAACGTTGTAATTCTGGTCCATTCGATGCTGGAAATGGGCTTCTAGGATAGAATGCGATGCTCTCACCTCGACATTTCAATTCTTTGTAAAGGCGAATGCAACTTCCGCCGGTGTCCACCGATTTTATGTTTTCACTCGCTAGTATTTTGCTTTCCGCGCAATAAGCGTCATATGTTTCTTTCAACAAATTGTAATGATATTCATTTTAAGTTCTGTTTCTAAATTATTTCGATTTGCCCACAAATAATTACAATTTATTACAGCTAAAAATACAGTGAATTACCTGTCAGGTTGTTATTCAATTGGACTTGATATTGTGGCGTGCCCTGAAGAAGTACTGCCAAACGACAAAATATCAAAATTCTTTAAGTAGCTGTGACCACGCACTGGATCAATTATGTTCAAGCTCAAAATCTTTTATTCCAATTAGTTCTAACACCCTCATAATTGAGGGATTGCGTACTATTGTTGTCGCAAGGAAATTTGGTAGTCCCATCATAGTGACAATTCAATTCATCCTGAAGGTTACCGCAACCATCATGGCAATTACAACGTTCCTTTCTAAAAATAGTACGACCATTTTGGCATTCGAAATCTTTAGGCTTCCTAACAAGGACTTCATATTGCCTTCGAACTACTTTTTTTCCTTCTAGTGACACGACTAGACCGCCTTCACTCGGTATAACTGAACCAAGTGCAATCCCATTATCTCCAAGGTATCGTCCAATATAATTTGCTTCCCCATCTTGCCCATGTGCAGCCTCAATACCGTTCAATACTTCCATGCCTCTCGATGACCAAACCCATTCACTGATTCCATCTGGGTCCATCAACACCTGAAAATAAATTTTGGGTCGGAAAGTCTCGAAAATATATAAATAATTTATAGGCAAGCGAGGTTCCCAATTGAAATTGTTAATCCGTCCGCACTTTTCCCTTTTTGCCCCGAAATTTGATCGAAACTCTGAGCTGCTCAAAATAGTCAAAAGTCAGTTTCCAGAGTTCGAACTTGTTTCTAAAACAGCGATCAGACTTGTAGAAAAGTTTTGACCACTTTATTCCGATCTTCCCACTTCGCTCAGAACTTGGATAATAACTCTGGGCTTCTCTAAAGCTGCTTAAAATTGATATTTCGAGCCGGATTCAGTTTCCAACATCTTACCTAAAGATAATCTCTGAGTTTTTTGAAAACTGTTAAAAATCGCTTTTTGGATCCGAAAGCAGTTCCGTAAACAGACATCCCGCCCTTTTGCTTTGTTAATTCTTTTTGTTTGTTTAGTTTTTTTGGTTTCAGACGTACGGACAGGTGAGAAGGATGTTTTCTGGACAAATATTTGCTGCTTCGCTTCCCGTCCGCAGAACACAATTCGGCAGATGAAAGCGCCACAAATTGACGATTTTAAAATATTTTAATGAATGCGAACATACTTCAGACGTATCTGATATCTGGCGAGCTCGTTTAATAAGTGGCATCTACACAAGCTTTTTAGAAGCAACACAATTTTTTTATTTCTAGATTACATAGACCTCACATAGGGTTCGAGGATGGTTTTAACCGGGCCGGCTTTTACTGGTTTGAACCGGGCCGGCTTTTACTGGTTTGAACCGGGCCGACTTTTACTGGTTTTAACCGACCTGGCTCTTACCCTGTGGCCCGACCGGAACTCATTTCAGTGGATTTTACTAGTTCTTTCCAGTTACGGACAGTAAATGCCACTGTCGTGGACAATATTCAGGCCGGATTTTATTGTTTACGAGAAGGCGAATGTTTTAGGCAAGTATAAAGGTTTCCTCTGAGGGTGAATCGTCCGGTCACTTAGA
This sequence comes from Arrhopalites sp. Gr-Col-00791, assembly GCA_034694425.1. Lineage (NCBI taxonomy): Eukaryota > Metazoa > Arthropoda > Collembola > Symphypleona > Arrhopalitidae > Arrhopalites > Arrhopalites sp. Gr-Col-00791. The sequence continues at coordinate 8,074 of JAQHQX010000385.1, forward strand.
AGCGTCTTGTATTTGGTGGGAAATTGATATTTTTAAAATGAGGACTAATCAACATTTCTCATCATTTTACCTGAGTCAAGGTCAGAGGCAGCGGCCTGAGTAGACAAGCAGTACAAAATGTATCCAAAGTGTTGGTGACACCTGACTAAAAAGGGTCTCAGCCACAATTTTCACCATTCCCAGACAAAATTCACACCAAGTCGCCACGTGGCAACGTGGTATGAATTTTGTCTGGAAATGGTGGGAATTATGGGAATGGTCTGGGAATTGGTTTTAGTGAGACCCTCTAAAAACTCCATTTAAAAAGACGAGGTAAAAAATGAAATATTGATGAAAATAGAATCCGTGAACTTCAAGATTTTGGAATTGAAGATTGTTTTGTCAAATTCCATTTTGCCCAAGAAAATAAATGTCAGTCTCTTTGAATGGATATTATTTAGTAAATATGAACTAGATTTTGTAGATTGGGTACAAAAAACATTAAATTTTCAGCTTAAAGTAAACCCATACATGTAGTTTTAATTACTTTGAGTTAAACTAAAATTTCACTTTCGTGGGAAGACCTCAATGTCATGCTGAGCCATTCAAAATTCGCAAGTACATATAATAATTACGATTGTACATTGTGTTTTGAGATACATGTGTTTAATCAACCCGTGCAAACGCTGAATCAGTCATTTTTAATTGTTCTATTTTCAACATGAAACGTGAAATGTAATTTCATCATAAGATTGAAAAATTATTTTGAGCAATTTTAAAGTTACAATTATCTCAATTTTTACCTCGTCTTTTTCAATATGATTTTCAGATTAACATCAATTGATGTTCGAACAAATTTTCCAACACATGGGCAGCAGGGCCACCTGACCTTTTATTTTTGGGGTCACGGGTCGACAAATTTTTGATGATAGCAATTTGAAAATTTGGATTTCTTACCTTAATAAGCAGGCACAAGGATTGAAAACATCAAATGCTCGTACTTATTATGGCTACATTTGTACTACTCAGTCACAAGATATAGTACCGATGAATGCGGAATATCGGAAAATAAAGTCCACTAGAGGCCAAAAGCCAGTAAAAGCCAGTAAAATCCACTGACCTAGCGCTCACTCAAGGTGGCGGTCAGATATTGGACGAATCGAGTAAAAGCCAGTACATTCCAGTGTCAGCCACTGTCCCGGATTATACTCAAAATTTGGCTTTTCTTCGAACCCAAACCTCACACCATTCTAACAGTGTGATAACGCTCCTGTCCGATCTCACTGAAGTGAAAATTACTTGTATTCCCAGTTTTATTACTGCCGAAAAAAAATAATTTTTCTAGTACTTTTATTTTTTTAAAAAAGTACAACCCGTAAAAGAATTTAACATTTAAACCTACACTGACTTGCTTGTCTTCTTTCCACATCAATTTGAAAACGACTCTCCAACCACGTTCTTTAGCTGGCCCCGCAAAGGCCACACCATATGAACGACGTAAGCATATTTTTTCCTAAGATTGTGAATGTCTCTCTAGATATGTGAGTCCAGGGCTGTTTCTCACAAAGTAAACGAACGTGGACGATCAAGCTGAATGGAAGTTAATTTCTATAATTTCTTCTTTCATCAATTTGATGTTCTCCCCCCCATCCATTTCAACTACTCGTTTTAATGGAATTAACGAAACTTGTATTGTATCTTATTGAAATTCCCATGTTTACCTTTGTCTCATATAACTAGCAACAGGAGTATTCAAAACTAACCTCGAAATGTTCCTCTTCGTCATTTCTGATTGTACTTTTCTTGACTCCATTAAAAAAGAATACGAAAAACGACCGATCATAATACGATCCGATCAAATAAGTTCCGTTGACCATCATCCGGACGATGTACACAGCTTTGCCATCAGCAGTTCTGCCTGCCGTAAGTCCACGTGTCTACATACGTCCAAAGCAATTACCAAAGTTAATTAAACATACGGCTTTCATAAAATTGGGAACGTCGCGAGGTCAAGATGGTGCCTTCACCACATTGATTACGTTGGCATCAGCTTTGTAGTGCTACTGAGAGTGCGCGCATACAAACAGGATTCCTCCCAAGTGGATTTAATTAAAGTAATGTATTAGGGCTCAGTTTCTCGTTCGATTTTAGCAAGAAGCCGAATTTCTCCACGACGACGTCAATCAGTACAACGGTAAATTTGTAAAGTATTGACTTAAATTGATTTGAATTAAAGGTATGATCCTAATAAATAATTCTTTGTAAAAAGGTAATATGTCCACAATTATGTTCATAAAACTTTCATTTTTCAGTCACAGAGAAGAATTTCAAGGTGTCGACTTTTAAGTTAACTTTAACCAAATTTCGAGGAGCAAATTAAACTTCATGTCATTAAGACGAGGTAACCCAAGTAGTTGAAGTTGGTTAATTTTGCATTTGATTACACAGAAGTACATACTCAGATCAACAATCATTTTCAAAATCTCAGAAACAATTTTAAATTTATATTTTGAGTTTGGTCAGGTATCGGAGAGTTCTCTCAAGTGAAAAAAGTCAGTAAACACAAAATTCGGTTTTTTATTGAACCTGGTCCACTGTGTCCTCTCCATGAGACATCTTTCGGTGAAATATTGCAGCTTGAAATTTGCCAACAATGACTTGTTGGCAGGAAAATTGAAACAAGCTTTGAAAATGGATTAAAGTGAACAGTGAGACTGTCAAATTCTATAGCCAGTAAATGCCGGTCGGTATTGGGTAATTGCTAACATCTTATTATTGATCAAACTCTTCTGTAATTCCCACACCAAAATGGGCTGTACACATTTAAGCTCCTAAAACAATTTGAATTTGTAACTTTTACATGGACTTGAGTGAGAATTCAATAAACTTTTGGATATTTTTCATATTTGATGCGACTAATGCAAGCCCATCTTATTTCTGAAGATCTCCAGGAGGAAATTATCCGAAATGTGGACAGAAACGTTAATTAAACTGTCCTCTCAAACTCTCACACGTCATATGAGTATTCCTTTTTTTTGAATCGGGCAGTGTGCGCCATAAGGACAAGTGTAGTACGGCACGAGAGAACCCTTCAAGTCCAAGTTGACAGTTGCTGTGGACGTTCACTTTGAATCTCGTTAAAAATTAATTTTCGTGAAAAGTCCAAAACAATAAAAATTTTCAATTTCCTAACCATTTTTTCACCACCAGTACGGACTAATTTGATGCTTCTACATAATATATAGCCCTATGTGTTTTTAAGATCACGTCGAGACTTGATGTGGAACTTCTAATCTAATAAAAAATCAATTCTTTAAAACATACCAACAAATTAGGTCGCATTGGTTTACGCACTAGATGCGGTGCTGGATAAGAAATCCAGGCGAGGGAACAGTGGGCTTCATCCTCATTGTCCGGACAGTCATTAGCTTCTAAGTCGCATCTGTGGACAATATCGATACAAAGGCGATGGTTTGAACAGTGAAACGATGAACCAGTACAAGTGTCACAGTTGGACTCATCCGATCCGTCGAAGCAATCTTCAAAGCCATTACAACGCTTTGTTGCATCGATCACCTTTCGATGTTCGCCATCGTAAAGGCTGGTATCACTTTCAGTGCAGTTCTGTTGCTGTCGACTACAACAAAATACCTCTTTCATGTTTGTGATACCTGATGACGACAACAGAATTGTAGGATTCAAGTCGACATTTTGGGGTAAAATAAAAGTTTCTTGGGACTGTCCCAGATAAAATGTGGAATGAGATGTAAACACTATAATTAGTGCAATCCTGAGATTATGGAGCATGTTAGGTTTTGTGTTTTGACTGGCGCTGAACAAGTTCTTGAATTCGATATCGAGATCTCTGAACAAGCTGAATTTTTACTGTTGTAACTACATCCAGGACTTTACATTGTCGACGATGAAAGTTTATTTGAGCAGAGAACGACGTACAGTGTTCTGAAAGTCTCAAAAAAGCCTTCTCAGAACTCAGACACACAACTCTCGGCACCTTCACAATAAAAGAGAATACGCTTCCATCAACTAATCAAATTGGAGTTTTACACCCATTCGCTTATTTTTGATTTACAGAACACGGTGAGTCGCACGCCAAAAGCAACAAAAAAATCAAAGTTTCCGTTGTCTTCTTTCTTATTCAGCCCAATATCTTTATATTGAAATTGAAACAGGATTCACAGACTTAAATTAAATTTCCCGTTAATTTCGGAATGAACATTTCAATGCCTGAAGTTTACTGTCACAATTTATAAATTACTTCAAACTATGAAGTCTATATCGAAGAGAGACGAGTCGATAAGACTTTTAGTTAGCAGGAAAATTTATTCCAATGGGAGAGTAGGAAATTTCAAAGAATTTTTCTGTTGACAACTTTTCGTGGGCGTAAAAGTTTACATAAAGCACAAGGGAAATTTTTTTGCGAAGCTTCAAATAACCGCTAAATCCGCATATTTTTTTTACAGGAAATCCTTTTAGAAATTAAATGGATTTGAAGAAATGTTTATAAACTTAGAATTGCGGTAGTTACATTATGCATCCATCATCACCCATCGACCTAAACCACTTCCTTGCAGTATCTCTGGATCGATAGGTTTTTACCTACACACACACCGTACCACAACATTTTCAAAGTCAGCAGTTTATCAGGCATGTGTGGGTTGGAATAGTTAACCAACTGACGTGAAAGACATTAGAATTTCAAAAAAAGTTAATCATAAACACCCACGCCAGGCGGAATTTTCTAAAGTTCCTTCCAATTAAAAACCCCAAAAATGGATAAATCTACATTCATCGTACAGAAGTATGCAAAGCGATAGAAAATTGATACTTGACAAATGCAACACTACTTATGTGGCCATGTTTTTGGGAACGTTGCGTACCCGCCGAATGGCAGTTCCCGCCTATCGAACGGAGAACTGGTGGGTACTGAAAGGCCTCTCAGGGTAGTCAATTTTGAGTTTTCTATTTTTCCCTTGAAAGTTCATGAAAAAATAGGGGACACGTGTTTTTTCATCTCCCATAACTCCAAAGGGTTCCGGAGATATAGATTTTCGAAGTTGGCCCATTTTTTGTATCGGACGTTGAAATGAGGGCATTGAACATCACACAAAACTTTAGAAAATCCCGCCTGGCGTGGGTGTTTATGATTAACTTTTTTTATATTCTGGAAAAAGACGTAATTTGACCTCCTCTATCAGATAGACACATAAAAATTGGGGTTGATGGACACCTTTTATACCACACTTTTGGCAATCCGTCCTTTGGGCATTCAACTTAGGATTTTTGGGCAATAGAATTTAGTCTTTTTGGGCAATAAAAATTAGACTATTTGGGAAATAGAATTTTTTTTTGCCAAAATCACGCCAACATATGTACAAATGCCAACATAAATAGAATACAGATAAGGGAGACCTTCAATCAAATTAATTCGTTAGTTAATTTTATTTAATCTGAATTAATTTCATGAAATGAGGATGTCAGAACCAAAACGGCCCATCTGCAAAATGCTCACTTTACAGGAATCGACTTTTTCTGTTTAAAGGTTTAAAAATGAATTTTAAATTTGTGTGAAAAGACAAATAGTTGTCT
>JAQHQX010000386.1:0-13646 GCA_034694425.1 Arrhopalites sp. Gr-Col-00791
GTTGTAGAGTTTGACACTCAATTCAGGCCAATGAACAAATAAAATTTGTCCAAAATTATTGATAATTACAAATCCAATCGCGCCCATCAGCATCATTGGAACGTGATGAAGTTTTGGTTTTTCAAATGAAATCGAGTAAATTATCTTAGCCACACTATGAAAACTGTGACATTTTGCAAGAAACTGCCAAAATCCGAATGTGAATTTTGACCAACTGGAATGATCTCTCTGGAGGGATCCAGTGACTTTGTTAAATTTGAGTGGGTAGAGGTGGAGTAGACACCACATTTTGAAAAATATCAAGTTCCATTTGAGTTGATCCCCAGTCAACATTTTCACGTATTTTCAATGATCAGTTGACAACCTTCGCTTAATTCAGTTTTTTTTCTATTTCCTCGACGTTTTTATTTGAAAAATGTCAACGCCCTCATAAAATCTTCAATTTTTTTCATGTCTCATTTCCGTAAACCATTCAAGGAGAATATACACGACCTAATGATATTCCTCATTAAACTCTTTTTTGTCCACATTCTTTTTGATTTCTGGATGAAGAATATTCTTCTGACTGGACGTAGCCGAGAACAAAGAAAAGTTATTTTATAGAACGAAACTAAAATAACATTAACTGAATTTAGTTGAGAGCGTCAAGGACTTTATTAATGTCGAGCCGGTGGACAAAAAAGTCTAAATGTCTTTGAAACCCTCACTTAAACCCAGTTCTGTGCCGATATGTCGATATGTGGACAACCCAGTTTGTATCGATGGAAAAAATTGAGTTTCAATTGGAAAGGATCTGGACATGGAAAGATAGTTGGGGATGTTTCATGAACTCAACAGTCTATAATTATTGAGGTAGATGAAATATTTCTTTCAACTACCAAGGGTGTTAGTCAAACCTACGTCGGAGTCCACGTCCACGTTAGTTAAATCAACGTCTCCACGTCCGTCGGAGGTGGACTCCGACGTTGACGTACCGACGTGGGTTTTACGAACACCCACTATCACCGTCAAGGATCCAATTCTACCAAGATGACAGATCAGCAGATGTTAATTACAGTATTTATAAGCAAGCTGCCAACGTCTCAAAATTTTCAACTGAACGACATCGAAAATTTCTGTTATTATGTTCCTGTCTTTATTTTTATCAAAAAAGTTTTATCTACAACTCACTGAGGGGAGACAGATAATTTGAAGTTGATGAACAGCATGACACTTGTCTCCGCATAAAAGACGTTTTGGGGTCATGGAAATTCCTTCCCCCTAAAAACCTTTGGTGAAAGTTGTTGTGATTGTATTAACCAGGGTTTCAGGATCGGAATGAACAAGAATATCTCTAATATTTTTACATCTCGAATACCTGTGGACAGGATTCGACCGCCTGGCAAAAGTGGTGGCCAAACAGCTGTTTAGACCGGCTTTTGGCAACAACATTTGTTGGTCGGCCGAAACGAAACATGGCTAAAATGAAATTTTAGGTTTGTTAACGAGATTTATGTAAGAAATACGACCATTTGACTTGGGTCCTATAAAATGTTCCGGACAGTGTTTTGGCAGGTAGAATTCGTCACCTCATGAAGATCAAAGCCCCTAATCTTCAACGACACACAAATTCTCCCTTCAAGTGATGACCACTTTTGGCCGGCTAGTTTTGGCCACTTTTAGCCGGTTACATTTTATTTTGGCCGGTAAAAATTGAACTTTCCCCTTTATACCTACAACGCAAGGGGTACCATAATAACTCAGTTTAACTAATTTCAAAGTGAGTCCAATTTATTTACTATAATTCCAGACTCCATGTTACGATTTTTATAGACGTGGACTGTACTTTTACGTTGTGCCACTTTTTGCTGGTCCTCGAACACTGCTCAGAAACGATAACCAAACTGTCCCTGATCTGTCAATTAGCTGAGAAGATACGTCTGAGTCAGACCGAAAGCCATTTTTGAAGCCCGTCTAGGGAGCTAACACTACATGTTAATGTGTCAGTTATCCGCAAAGTAAATACGAAACCAACCATTGACTTAATTTTTGGGTGACGCTCCACATTTGTAGTTAATTACTCTGACAATTAAAGTTGTCCATAAAAACCTATCTTGATTGTCAATTGTACTGTTATCACATATTTCTTATTGCTAGGCAACCCCAACTCGACTAGACAATAAAAATGGCACCTCCATTGACATTTACCAGTTCCACAGCACAATCAACAACTATAAAGGTGTATGTCAACTTACCCAATCGCATCAGAGGAAATACAAATTATAAATAGAAACAAATTTTTAACTTTTAGAGCTGAGTTACTAGTCGTTAAATTGAGTTTGAGCTTCAAGTTGGAAAACTTTAGTGCCTGGAACTTCGTTCAACAAATGTTGAGGCATCGTTTGTAAATTGAATTGGAATCATCTTGGTGGGAATTTTAAAATGTTCAGTAGAAGTACTTTAAAAATGTTTGGATTTTTCATTAACTTGGGAAACAAACTGGGATTTACTCCCTACACGTTTTCCAAACAGTCTACACAAATTGGATTTAAAACCTCACGTTTTTTTGAACTCAAATATTGGACCTCCATCATCATTTTGGGATTCTATCAATTTTTTTTAATCATCTGTTCCATCCAGACGACCCAAAGAATTGATGTGACACCTACACAGAAAGTGAGGGCATTTTACTTGACAGTTGTGTACATCATGGTCAATGCGAACCATTGGGTGGCCATTGTTCATCTTGGGGAGCATCACAAAGTCATTAACGCCTTTCTAGATACAGCTCGAAAACTCTCAGGTACCAATTCCATCATGTCATTTTATTTTATTTAAGCTCACAGCATTTTGAATTCACCTGTAGGGCCCCCTTTTAAATTTTGCTTAAAGTTATGGCCCCCACAGTACACTCCTCATAACTATAACCGCATCAGCATCACATTTGAGGTTGCATAAAACACATTTTAAAAATTCGTGTGCTTTTTAGAAAACGAAGATTAGGTCGATTATTATTTCAATGGTTCGGGGTTTACGTGACTTGGTGATTAGTTGATCTGAATTAAGGCCCATTTAATTAATTTAAGGAAAGATTATGGAAATTAACTGTCAAGTCTGAAAATTCCCCAGTAGTTGACCCATTTTGCAGATTGAAATCTGGAAGCACAATGGAAATTAATATGTAGATTAGAATTCGATAATTCTTCAAAATGAGTTTATATGTCCAAGTTTATTTATTTCTAGGGCAGTTCAGAATGAACTCAAATAGCTCAAAAAATGTCTCCGAAGTGGCCAGTGTTCTTCGTTTCATAACATTTACGTTCATTTTCATTTCATTCGCAAGAGCATCTGGTGCCTTGACCAAACCGATGTCACCTGAACTGCTGACCTCCATAGCCTCAGATCCCACGAAACTTCCCACTTGGCTCAAACTCTTGGCCTCACTTTTCCATTTGTACGTGACATCATTCCACATTTATCCGAAATTTCTACACTCATTGGCTTGCTACTGCTACGTCTGTGCAATTCTGCCCATCCTGAAAAAAATGAGGTTATCGATTTATTTTTTATCTTGTTTTTGGCGCCGAATAAAAAATATTTGAAATGAATTATTCAACATTTTAAAAAATTTGCAGTTTCAAATCGGATCAAGAAAGTGAGACATTGAATGGCCAAAGGTTGTGTGCTGGAATCTATGTTGCTCATAATGAGTTGACTGTGTTGCAAAACAATTTTTTATGTGTGTACGGAACTTCGTCAATGATTTTCGAATGTGTTGCCATCCTAATTTCAACCATAACTTCTTTTTGGCTGTTGTTGATGTCAATTTGCGCTTTCTGGCGATTGGCATGATGATAATCCTACTCCTCATAATCTTCTTCACGACCAATGCCAACGTCCAAGAATTTTCTCAAGAAGCGATTCAAGAATGGGGATGGAGCATGAATGAATGTCCACTTTGGTTTCGTAAATTTCATAAGTCGTGTAGGCCACTGTCTGTGCGCATGGGAACATTCTTTTTTGTAGACAAAGGGCTCGTTCTGACAATAGTTGGGATAATCGTTTCCAATTCTATTAACCTCATACTCAGCTATAGGGAAGCCTAGACAAGCTTCTTGGTTTAGATGGGATATTATGACTCGTTTTGGACAATCTTTGGTGTCCACGTGTATATGAGATGAGATGAGAACGATTAAAATGAATAGTTTCATTTTAAAAAGTGGACAAACTTTTTATTGTGATTGTTTTACATATTGTAAATATATGTTGACTTGTAATTTATTTCTCTTGACGGCTGCCGGCCAAACAAGAAATAGTTGTAAGAATAGTATTAATTCTCATTGTAATGATAGATTTAAAACGTTTGATAATGTTTGTAACATGGGCTATTTGACGTTCGAATGCTGTTCCTCTCGGTGACATAATTGACTTGAATAAGACTTTAATGTTAGTAAGAAGTGTTGTGTTCGCTTTTTGTTAAAACGATTCTTCAAGAAATGTATGCAATTCACGTTTATGTAAAACTATTGTTGCTGTTCCTAGTGATTGGTCTGTATACTGAATGTTCTAGCCGAACTTGTATTTTGCTAGTATGTGTCTGTTTTTGTAAAGTTTGTTGTACTAAAAACTTGAAAGTATTGCTCTTTACCACTGGCATGTACTGTTTTGACACGAATAATACTCAAAAAATGCTTCTACTTGAATCATATCGAAATATTATTTTATTTATCATCATAGGTCATCATAACGCAGGTTGTCTTCTTAGTTTACAAGCAACAAGGGTCAATAGAGATTAGATTCTCCTGTAGAATGCTGTACCTACTGCTATCAATTCTGAAATAATCTTAGAGGTGTAGTGAGATCAAATTAGTTCAAAGTTTTGTGTTTTTGAATGAAGAAACAGATATTACGATGGTGTTTTCAGGGTGGGTGGTTTTGATGCGTGAATTTGTAAAAAAATTCATTTTCAGTGAATGTTGAATATGTATCGAGCTGATACAGGTGGATTCCAGAAAAGCTATCAAGTAGAGGATAGTCCAATGAAAACTGAATTCCATCAGAAAGAACACCCCTGAAGCCAGGAGACCCCCAAAATGAATCCCAAATGTCAAACTAATATCCGACGTTTGAAAACCCAAAGGGATGAACGTCTGTAGTGTTTCATCAACAACGATCAATTTGTCCACTTGATTCCATTCCTCATCCATGAACCTTATCTGATACCACTTTTCCCAAAACCAGTAGATTCCAGAACTAATCAGAGACTTCATTCTATTCGGAATAATATTCACATAAGTTGGTATTGCCACTTCTCTTGCCATTGAATCCGAAAAACCATAATATATGGCTCGTACTTCAAAATTATCCTGTGCATTTCGATTGTGGGAAAACTTGCTTTGAGGATTTCTCTTCATAAATATTTTGAATATGTTCCAGAAATGTTCAAAATCTTTCTCTCCAACGATGAAAATTGTTTTTGGTTTTGCCATATCTTGTACCAACATTTGGTTACTTGCCATTTGCTCAAAACAGACTCGTGTGATTTTCCGATAGCATCGATACCACTTGACGAGGGAATTGCAGCTTTCAAAATGATGAAATGAAATTTGTGAATTATGGCGTATTCTGGCATCGTATATTATATAACAATCTCGTACCAATACATCTGGTGTTCCGCAATGAGTGTTTCTGAGGGCTGCTGATGCAATATTTATGACATATTCTATAAAGTGGGCGTTATCATCTGTCAACTCTGTAAAGCCTCCTAATAAATCTGGTTGACAATATTGGTCGCCATGAATCACACGAAACTGACCAGAGTTCAAATTGAATTCATCGAGCGTGGTCCAATTTGTCGAAAAAGGGTAAGGAGCAATGTAGTTAGCTCGGATCATATCACTGTAGGCGTTGGTAAGTATGACAGCCATCAAGAGCCAACTCCCAAAAATGAATCGACAAACTCTGACTCTCGTTTCTTTCCCCTTCTTCTCAGACAACCTGATGACACTCTGGGACATCTCTTTATCTGTCTGTTCAATCAACAGCCTAAAAAGCCAGAAGAAACTAAAAGGAACCATTTGCATCGCCAACGAAATATATGTCGGTGGCGATGTTCCATTTCGGCTACTCGACATTTTGACAATCCACAAATTTATTAGATGGAACAGAATCGAAATGAGTAAAGAAGTCGAGATAATGAATACGAGAATCAGGATCCAAACAGTCTTTTGAAATGGTGTCAAGTAGCTTTCATGAGAAAAGTGCGGTTGCTCAACGCCATCTGCTGTGATGAATTTAGATGATTCTGTTTGACCTACCTGAATGACCTGAGGAGGCGCCTTGAAGGCTACATTCAGAATGTCTACCATCCCAATGATGATCAAGTTAGAAAATATTTTTATGGTATCATGTCGGTACATACTTTTGTTGAGAGCCAATAGAAGGGCATTAGCTGTGACGACATCGGTCTTCATCGGTGATACTCGACTGAACGGAGACTTTATGTTGAATTTATAATTCAAGTTGTAACTGTGTTGAGGAGCCCAATAAATATTTTTGCCACCACCAACAATATTTTTGTAGCATTTCGACATTTCTTGTAAACATTTCGAATCTAGTGATTTCTGATCAGAAATGTCTCCAGGTGACATCGATTTTGAATGGCGACATTTGAACTGCTCATTTCGTATGAAATGTACTGTGAAGCAGCTGTAGCAGAAGCATTTACCTTCTATTAACGGAAAGGGCTCTTCCAAATCCTTTACAAGTCCAGGGATTGTGCTTGAGGTTTTTTTAGGTATCTTGAAGTATTCATCGTTTTCTGTTTCCATCGAAGGCTGTACATGGAGCTCCATGGAAAAGATTGGAGTGTTTGGTAGCCAACGCCCAATATTTAGTCCATCAGGAGCTAACTGATGTGGTCTAATCAAGTAGACAACAGTAGATGGATTCATACTTTCAATGATTGTATTAACATTCATGAAGTATGTTTGATAACTATTTTTTTGTTGAATTCCTGTATATTCTGGTTGTAAAATTATTACAAGTAGACACATGATAAACTTTTCATATGGAATTCTACTTTTTATTTCCACATAATGCATCCAACCATCTCTTAAAGGAGTTATTCTGTAGATACGAATTGGTTGGTTAGTACCAAGGCCAGAAATCAAGCTGGAGATTGATGATGGAGCTAATATCTGGAATACACATTTATTCAATAGGCCAAAGACAATTTCTAAATTTTGGATGTTTGTCTCATGCTTCAAGTGGATTGCAGATTTGCCATCTGCCGGAATGACGAAAAAGATGATTATCAAAAAAATCTTAACTAGTCTGTGCATGTTGTAGACGCGTATGTAAACTGCAGACTAATTTTTTGTAGTTTCTGATCTGGTCTGGCTCAACTAAAACCGTAATTTTTGTGGTTGCCTCTAGGCAACTTATAAAAAAGAGAGAGTAAAATTGTGTACAGAATATTTTAAGATGAAAAGCAAAAAATGGGTACAGTTGGATAATACTTTGACCAATTTAACTAAATTGTACTATTAAAATTCACCATATTAGCCACCTGTTTCGATATTTATTTGCTTTGATGAGGATGAGGATAAATGCAAATTGTAAATAACATTTGAGAGTTGATTGGCTGGTGACGGGTTGCTATCGAGTAGTTGGTAGAGCTGCTAAATTTTTTGTTTTGTACATGAACTTGGCGAAGGTCAGCATGGATTTGTATTGATTCTGATATCTTTATCTGTTTAGGGGATAGTGAAAAAAGAGGCAGAAGTAAGTTTTGAGGTTTCTGTTCTGAGATGTTGCATGTTTCAACCACCATTTGAAGTACTAGAAGTTGTGTTGGGGCAACTTATAAATGTTTCAAAGTGAAAAGTTGGACACTCTCAAAATTATTATTATCATCTTGACAAAGAAATGTTTCACAATTATAGATATGGCTCAGAGTATTTTGAAAACTAAAATGGAAATGAATTTAGTGATTCAAATCAGTTTCCGGGTGACCATGAAAACTAAATTTTATTTGGTTGACTGATATGAGACATGTTCAAACTTTCCTGGTGCTACCTTAACTATTCAATACTTTAACTGTTCTATGTATTTATTTTGTAAACGCCTTTGCGCACACAATTAAATTCACTAAACCTTCTCTGAAAGTGTTGGTGGTGCTATGAGCTACACAAATTATAAGACAGGAACTTAACTACAATACTACTTTGAATTCCGAGTTTTATTGCAGGGTTCAATGAAAATTAATTGCAGCTGCAATTTGTATTCCTTTATAATTCAAAGAATTTTGTGAAAAACTTTCTGCGTTTGAGGAACTAATCGCCCGATGTAGATTTCGTGTGCAAAACTTGTTGGCAGGAACTTGAAAAAATTTTAAAACCGTCACCTTGGTGACGCTTTCAGGCATCAAATTGTGTTTTACGGATGGGAAGCAAAGCAGTAAAGATATTTCCTCATTAGCCCGTCTGTCTGTCTGACATGCAAAATTTGAATAAAAAAAGAGCCTTCGTGAATTAGTTGTTTTTTTTGTTTTGATGAAAATAATGTGTGTATTTGGTGTATTAAAACCAAGTGCTGAACACAAAGCGATTTCAAAATGTTGAGCCGCGGACGTATGTACATGCCATATATCAAAGGTCAGATTGGACATCGTCACTCATTCAGAATTTTTAATCAAACTACATGAGGAACAAATATTTTTGTTGATGAAATAATTTGTTTAGAGAACCAGTAAATTCTGTTTGCAAAATGAGCAACTTTGTGGATAAAGAAGGTTGACAAAGATTAATTTTGTAGGTGAAAAATTGATTTTTGTTTATACCAGAATTTGTTTACAAAATGAATATTTTTTGCTTACGAAAGGAGTACTTTTGTTTGACGAATAAATAATAGCCCACTGTCAAATTTGATTCCAACAAATAGGATTGAACCAAAATAGTTTATTCAGTCTTTGGCGATCACAGAATGATGAAATTACGCTGACAGCAATCTTTCTACAGATGAACCTAGAATCTATAATGCCTCGTTCAGATATTGGGTTTCAGTCATGAAAAATTAAAATCTTCACTCTCCACATATTAACCTTTTTAAAAAAACGGTTGTAATTATCAACCATGTTCTAAAGTTGTTGTGATCGTAATGAACACGACATGCTAGTCCAGTGATTAGAATCACAAAATTTCTTGAGCGCATCTCAAGAAGTTACAAGGTCTGAAGGTTCTTGAGAATGCACGATAATTTGGTCTTTCAACTTGCATTGGGAGTGGATAAAGCACCTTTTTAGAGCACTCTTGTGATGCCTCTTTTAAATTTGGAGGAAGGATGCTGCTTTTATCTCAGTGACAGGTTTTGAGTCTAAACTTTTGACTAACATTAACTTGATATTATCTCTCATATCAATTGATTTGGATACAATTTCAAAATGTCCTCGGAATTTTATGGTTGAGTGGTCAAAGGAGATACAGCTGAAACTCGACACAACAAAATATGATTGGGTTTCAATGAATATTAATTCGTTAGTTGGAATTGTCATAAAATTTGATTGCAGAATTATAAATACGTGATTAAAACGACTTGACTTTTATTCAAAGTTAAAGTGGAATAATGCTGATGGGCGTTAATAATGTTGCACATTATGACTCACACATCCTGTTAGTCTCTGTTCATCTAAAACCGTTCAAATTCCATCAGATTTACAATCTGCGATTGATTAGGAGAACGAACCAATTGCAACCCTAACACCTTTCGAGTTGACATTTGATAATTTTATTCCATTGTCTTTGCATCTACTGAGTAGAGTGGCATGCTAATTTCATTGTTTTTAAAAGCTACTGTTTATTGAATATTCAAATTTGAAATTAAATTAAATTGTTATTCCAAATTAATTATTACTGTTGTGGTCAGGTCAAGTGATTCCGAGTCACTTAAATACTCACAACACTTTATCGTTTCAAATAATCCCTCTCAATGGTAATTATTTTTGAAATTCAAGTAGAAATCTTTAATAAAAGTTATTCCTCTTAGATCCACAGCTTTCATTTTGTGCACAGTTCCAATTGTATCTTCAATCACGATGGATAAGCTTCAATTAAATTGTACGTTATTACGACAATTAGACGTTTAAAAAATGTTAAAACCGTCACTTGATGACGCTTTTAGCGGCCGAATGGTAAATTCGGGGTAAAGTTCGGAGAAAAATGATGACGGACAAACGGGTGGAAAAACTATTTCAATAGGGAGCTTCGCTTCCCTAAAAATGATTGGAAGTAAATTAGACCATTTTTAAGATTTTCAAAAAATATTTGAACAAATGAAATGTTCACTTTATCGTTGGGCCACCTTGAACTATTTTCAAAAATTTTTGTGGACATTTTTACAAACTTTTGTAGATTAAAAAATTTAGTTATTTCCAGTAGAATATCTTGAGTTAGTATTTATTTTTAAAATTGAACACATTTTAATTGCAGCCAACCGAACCCAGTACAAGCACTCCGGTTCCTGTGCACAATCCTGACTCTGAAAACATGGACAAATTGGCCTCCAAATTAAAATCAGACCTCAAGTTTGCTGATATTTATGAAACAAATTCGGAAGACATTATTGAATCTTTTGAGGATCTTCCTTTGGATAAGACCCTCCTCAAAGGAATTGCCTCCTGCAATTTGGAAAAACCTTCTGCAGTCCAGCAAAGAGCCGTCTTACCTTGCCTTCAAAATAGAAATGTCATCATGCAAGCTCAATCTGGAACAGGGAAAACGGCAGCATTTTCAATTGCGATTTTGTCGAAAATCGATTTGAAAGTTTCGAAAATTCAAGTTTTGATTTTGGTGCCTACTCGAGAATTGGCTGTTCAAATCAAGCTGGAAATAATGGCTTTGGGAAGGTACATGGTTGGACTTTCATGTTGTACTTTAATAGGTGGCACCAGAGTACGAAAAGATATTTTCAAATTGGAATGTGGTCCACAAATTGTCATTGGGACACCTGGTAGAGTTAGACACGTCCTTTTTGATTCCGAGTCATCACAAAACAAGAATGAACTTGTACATTGGCCAGTAGTACCTCCAGTAGATACCAGCAGCATCAAAATTATTGTCGTCGATGAAGCGGATGAGATGCTCATGATGCCAACAAGACGTCGATCAAGACGGAACTACATCTTTCAACCCCTGCCGGAGTTGAAACAACAAATTCATACCATATTCAGTCATGTGAACACAAATGCTGGGACGACGCAGAAAATTCTGGCTAGTGCAACGATGCCACCTGATGTGGTCCAACTGATGAAAGCTTACATGATAGATCCTGTGACCATCCTTGTTAAGAACGAGCAGCTAACCCTAGTTGGGGTCAAGCAATTTTACGTTACAGTGGAGGGGATGACAGGGAAGTTGGAGACCATTGCAGATATTTGTGAGAACCTACCAAAGGATGCTCAAGTCTTAATTTTTTGTAATACCCGGGACACTGTTGATTGGCTGACCACAAGTCTGATCGGCAAAGGACATGCAGTCGCTTCCATAGTAACCTACACTTAAAATGATCTTAAAATTACATTTGACTTTTGAAAGCACTTTTAAAATGTTGAATATCTCATTTGGAGTTTCGATATGAATTCACCACTCATTTTCACTTTTATTTTTAGCACGGTCAAATGCGTCAAGTAAAGCGGACAGGAATTCTGCAGAAATTTCGAACAGGGACGAATCAAGTTTTGGTTACGAGCGACGTGTGCGGTCGAGGAATAGACATTGCACAGATTTCCTTAATTATCAACTATGATTTGCCTACATCCACTGTGACGTACATTCATCGAGCAGGTCGCTGTGGGAGGTATGGTCGGAAGGGTGTGGCCATTTCTTTGATATCCAGCTCCCAGGAGTTTGTTTTGAAAACAATTGAGGAGTTTTACTCGACCGAGATCAACAAAATGCCCACTAATGTCTTTGAATTCTTTTAGCTTAAAGATCAGAGTCCATCCACATCCACAAAAAAAGATAATTATAGGATACACCCGTTGTAATTGAGTTATCGTGTATGTCAATCTTTTCGATTTCTTTTCTAGACAACTACCATAATTTCACAACTTGAATTACTACATGACTCATTTATACGCCACCTTCAGTAAATTGTAACATGAACCACCTACCTAAGCCGCACTGGCATCAGTAGTAAATTATACTACATTAGAAACTGGTTTTCAATCAAGTCCCCAATGAACTTGAATGCAATTTATAATTTTAAAAGTAAGATTTGAACCAGAAGATAATTTTCAAATACTTTGATACTTCGCCAAGTTGTGCTCCCATCAACCCCATATAAATTCCTACTTTCATTTCCCCAATCTGAGTCACTTCGAAAATCAGCCCCTGTTTGCTTTTATATTGAAATTGGTCCAGTGTGCATCAGGGAGAATAGGAGTACATTCATTGTTTTACCTTCAGCTTTTCCACATTAAATGTTTACGAAACTTGAAGAGTGTGAAAATATTACGTTATGATTTATGTAATAATTAATTTAATTCAGATTCTTTAAAAAATTCAAATCCGGGAATAAAATTAACAAAATTAAATACAATTTATTTTATTATGATATCAGATTCTTGAAAGGTTGACAACTCAATTACATGAAAATTTTACTGCTGTTACTGCTGTTATTTACACACATGTGTCAACCATAACAGACAGATTATGGTGCTTTTAATCTAATCTAATTTTTTTTTTTATTGTTACTCAATTATTTTATTCTAGTGTCCATTTCTGAAAACCAATGTATGTACACTGAGAAGTCTAGACACTTTAATAAATTCAAATCAAATCAAATCAAATCAATCAAATCTAATCAAATCATTCGTTTTCATGATTTATTTAGCAAAACGATAACAAAAACTTGAAATGAACCAAATATGAATGTACTATAAGAATCTACTGGATTTACAAGTCTGAAAAGACAATGTTTGTATAAGAACATGGTCAGCAGATGTTAACCACTAGCTACAATTACGAGTGGAAATCCCACGACTCGTAGACAGAAAATTCTACCCATTTCGTAAACCCTTTTCCAACTTTTTTCCACCGACAAACTTCAAGATGGAGAAGATGGACAAGCACTACATACAATTTAAACTTTCATAACATGAGTTAGACTGATATCGTTGAAAATTGATCTCGTTTCCAAAGAAAATAATTGAATACTTTTCAATAGCAGAAATGAAACACAATTTCGACAATAAAATATTCATGGGCAACAGCCTATGCAGAAATCAAAAGATAATCGCAGCTGGAATGTCTCTGTCTTTCATAACTTTTTTTTGAACATGAATTGTGGACAAATTGCTCCTTCTGTATACCCTCTTTGTTGTAACTAACACCCAACCAACAGTTTTGTTAGTAGACATAACTGGATCCTACTAGGCAATAATTCAAATGAATACGATATCTCCTGAAATAATTACAAGTTTTGGCTTTCAACATATCCACAAATTTCACCATCCTCCGTTTAGACAGTTCTATTCTAATCGGTCTCTTGTAGTAGAAAATTAAATGCAATTAAATCATCAGGTTAAGACAGAATTCAATTTAATTGATGGTCTCAAAGACAAAACTTTTATGTGAAATATTTCGACATTAAAGTCACTCGCAGTTTAG
>JAQHQX010000387.1:0-13625 GCA_034694425.1 Arrhopalites sp. Gr-Col-00791
TTTTCAAAAAACTAGAATGAATCTAAAATGTAGTTTGTAAAATTACACAAGTTGATCTGTGGAAAGTTGTCCTTGAAGTCGCATTAGAATATCCTTACAAACCCTCGTTCATTTATGTAGCGATACTTGGGGAACCTGCGATTCTGATTTGCTGGAACAGGAGTTTTCATAGTTGGAAATTGCGGTACTGTGAATTTGAAAGTGGAATTAAATCATTCAATCATAATCAACATTTTCAATCACACATTTTCAAAACGTTAAAAATTTAGCAGCATCAAAGCTGAAAGTTGTTTGATCTTACACAGGAACTTGTGGGAATTGATCGAGAATTCCGAGGAAGAATGACCGCAGATTTTCAAAACACATTCTACTTTCCGGTCTCCGGTTCCAGCAACTAAGCATCACCTCATAACTGCAAAACAAATACAATTATTTCATTTACAGGATATGCATCGTCTATGTCTCCAAAAATTATTGTCATGTGATAAGAGTTGGATTACACGTCAGCCGGACAAAGGTTAGGTTTCCCGAGTCGCATCCCATCTGCCAATTTACGTGTGAAATCGGCATTCCACTGGTGCGTGGGATACGGGAGCTTACCTAACTCGAATATTTCCCACACCGTCACGCCAAACGACCATACGTCCGACATGACTGAGAACTCCCTGTACACCAAGGTTTCGTACGCCAACCAACGCCAAGGAACAGGAGTCTACCAATATCAAAATTGTGGACCAATTTTATATTCCCAATTTAGAATTAAAACGAATGATGAAATTGAACACCAGTGTTCAGTATAATGGACAACAATCATGGAAGTTTGAAGTGGTAAGATCACTGGCTGACGAAAATAGGCAACAATGAATTGTGCTCTGTGAATGAATGACAGACAAAAAGAAATTCGCATGTTTGTACTGTTTGAAACAGAATTTCTGAATACTGTGAAACAGAGCTTTCTGTCACTGACGTCTATGTGCCACTTTTTGGTGTTGGGAGTAGTGTCAGATTCAGAAAACACAAAGAGTGAGCAAATGCAGGACAACCAAGCTACCAAACCTTGGATTTCTTGATGTACTTCTCGTAGTTGTGAAGCATCCGGGAGAGTCCAAAATCCGTGATCTTAACGACATCATCGGGGAACATGAGAATATTTCTGGTTGCCAGATCTCCATGGAGAACCTCAAATTATCACATGTGAAATTAGACGACACATTCTTTAGGGGACAATCGTCAAGACTAGACACTCACCTTCCTGCTTCCGAGATACGCCATACCCGATGCGATCTGCTGAGACCAGTTCACCAAGTTTCTCGTCGTCATCTTAGTCTCCACATTCTGATACCCAACCCTGAAATCAACCAGCAAAATTAACAGTTACTACTTGAGTAAGAAAAATGACGGTGGTGGATGAAGTTCATCCGATGAACCCTCATATTAAGCCACCGCGCTCCGAATGTATCAAGGAACCACGGTAATAAATATGATACCAAATGCATAAGAGCTTCCTCAAAATCGACTAAGAGAAATAGTGCTGTGATCACTCACTCGAGTCCTTCAGTTGTCCCCTCCCGCACGCTCACGAAATTTTCTCTATTTTTCCTCAAAAATGACTCCAAATCTCCCAGAGGGGAAAACTCAACAATTATGTAGACGATTCCTGAAATGTCGAAAGCTTAATAAAACACTGCTGTTTTGGAATTTGATTCATTCAGCACAATTTGAGCGCATTGCATTAACTCGTCAAACTCACGTTCCTGAATTCTGGTGGTGACAGCACCAAGGAACGCCACGACGTTCTCATGAGTCCCAACGTAAGCCATAATCTTGAGTTCGTCGAGAAGAGCCTTGAAGTAGCCAATCTGTGCATTCTTCTTGGTCGACTTGACTGCCACCTCTACACCCTTCAGTTTTCCGCCCACCACCATTCCGAACTGTCCTTCTCCCAAAGTTCGCGACCCCTCTACAAATTAAACGTTGACAAACATAAAATTTTATCCACTACGGAGTACATGGTGACTACTGTAAACTTTAGTCCATGTTCACCAATCTCCAAATCATCTATAGCGACTTCATGCCGTGGGTTAAATGGTCGAGCTGTTGCATCTTGAATATTTTCAAGGTTGTCGTTGGCGGATGCAAGTAGTGCAGGATCACCTTTATGAAATTCATCCACTTCTTGCTGCGTCAAGTCTCTTAAATCCCTCTAGAACATCATGATTTCATTTTGATATTGTCACTATTCGTAATGCTAAGTGAGGATGGTATTTGTATTAATTAATATTGTGCTTTTGGTTTTCAAAATTTATCAAATAGCTGGAATCACTAATCTACAAATGTGAACCACAAAAGTTCACAGAACACGATAATTAGGATGCCCTGCCTTAATTCGGGATATAGAAGTTTGCTTAAGTCACACCCATAAAGAAAGGACGAAGTGCCCATTGAACTTTACGTCACGTGAGAACATCTGTTTTCCCCGAATTTAACCGTTTTTAAGTTCCACAAATTCTTGCTTCTTAGAAGTTCAAAATAGTTATTACGAGCGTTTTGCTCGATTATCATGTCTGAATGATTGTCTGAGTATTGTTTTTTTTTACATTGACCCAATTGTGCCTCGTGCGATCACTGAATACGAAAGTAAGTTCTTGCAAAAAGTTTGATGTATGTAATTTTGAAATTTGGTCAGGGCACCCTACTTGTGTGCTCGCTTTCGGTTACCTTTGCCTTGGAATATTTTATCCAGTACACAATGCTTCCACATATACAAAGCAGGACTATCACACCACTGGAAATGGAGAGCCCATAGACCAGTTCAGGATTTCTTTGACTCCGGGCGCTCGAACCTTATAACAATTTAGCAGGTTTTTAATTTAGCCATTGTCTATACAAAAATTCGACCGACACAGTTGATTCTTTTTTAATATCGCTATCATTATTAGATCTAGTCAATATTCTAATGGTAACCGGTTGTGTAAACATTATGCTTTAAATGATTGCATAATTGTTTTATCGTGCAATTTTCACTAAAATAATTTCACATAAATGTGTGGCACTTGAATAAAATTGCTATAAACTAAATTGCCTAGAAAATTTTTTGAAAATTAGTTGTCCAGCTCGAATTAGTTGTCGCCATCTTAAAAATCGAGCGATTTAATTTAAAACAGGCCGGTAGGAACTTTCAGGACAAAGGAAAAATTCATGAAACATAAAAATACTACCACATTAAGACATCATCACTTCACAGGACTACATTGGATAAGCTATGTTTTCGTCAACAAATTGACTGAATTTGAATTATCTTCAAAATAACTGATTTTTTTGTGCAAAACAAGTCTAAATGCTCTATTTTTTTGCAAACGCTGACAATTAATAATTCGAGGAAGGTAGTCATTCAATGCAAGATTTAGATCTCGTAAATACAAATTACCTGCAGAAATTTTGATTGTGAACCTTCTGTTGTCCGTCCCAAATACGTTTTCAGCTACACAAGTGTAATTCCCTTCAAGTCGTTGGTAAGTTTTATCCCAATGTATGGTTGACCGCGATTCGTTTTGTCCTACATCTTCTGTCACAGCCTTTGAAACCATCTGAAATTGAATCATATTAAGTTGATATCACATGTTTATTGACATAAGTTGAAAAACTACAACAAACGTTGCTGTCCCAATCTCCTCCTAAAAGGGACTATCGGATCAACTCGTATCTTTGGTCCAAGAAAAAAATGGAAGACAACTTAACAGACATTTGAATGATAAAATGTTGTAGCAAATATTTCTCCTTATACAACAAGTGCCATCACAACCGGTAATTGAGATGTGCTTGATCAAAACCTGCTTGACGTGCCCTTGGATATCATTCACATATCGTGACGTTACCTGGTCATTGTGAATCCAGTTTAGTCGAGGTCGTGGAATACCGAAAGAACTACAGCTGATGCTTTTATTGCTCTCGTCATTTTGAAACAAAAATATCTTGGTAGTGGTGTCGGTTTCTTCCAGAATTCTTGGTTTTTCTGTGACTATAGAAAAAAATTGAGTACCCATCAAACGGAGCATAGATTCAATTTAGTTATATTACTTTTTCAGTGGCCTTGCCAGAACCGTAGTAGAAAGAGAGTGTGTTTACGATGGATCATTCAAAGAATAAATATATAGTGGACGTCAAGATTAAAATTGGTCACGAATAGGAATTGTATTTTTCCCGGGATTTTTCGAAAGCCGAAAATCGGGACAAGAATTTCAAAAATTCCAGAATATCGGGGTCTAACCAGAAAAGACTTGCAAGTATTGTTTCTAACCACAATTTTTCCTACCCGAATAATACTCAAAAATTACTTTAACTAGAAACTACTTACAGACGACTTGACCTTGACGCTACAGCCCAGTTTTTGCTATATTCGAACGCTCATCTTTTCTACTTCAAAATGTAGACCTTGTAGAGTTACTATAAATTATAGGCCAACTTTTAAAATACTCGATCAAAGCTGGAGAAAAAACTCACGAACTCGCAAGTCGAATTCCAACTGCGATATTCCAGCCACGTTTGTTGCTATACACTCGTACCGTCCTTCCATAGCAAGCGTGATACTGGACAATAACAATGTTGAATTTGTATAATTATCCGTATGGTTATAAACGGTGTTTATTTTAAAAGGTTGCTGAAAGATGTGTATTTCCTGTGAACAAAATTAAACTTTTATTTTCATTATCAAGTTTCACATAAGTATGGCTTGTGCAACGAATTCAACAAATCAGCACATGTCAATTGCTACAAGAAACGCCATCTCGTTTAAGCATTCCCTGCCGATTCCACATTTTGAACGTTGGGTTGGAGCGGATGGCTAAAATACAATTTTAATGGATCACTGAACCTGGGTGGAAGTGACAACAAAAGACATGGGAGGCATTACATAAATTGCCAACGATTCGACTTTAATGGAACTTCGTACAAAGCTTCTTTGACCTCCCTGATGACAAAAATCTAAAAATAATCAGACAGAAGCCTAATAAAATGGAAAATAAAATGACTATCTTGAATTTTTAGCAAATTATACCACTTGACCGAAGTAGGTCATCGAAATATACAAACTAGTATACAAGTCACGGCGTCACACAATTCGATTAATTCTGGACAGCCATATGATTGCTAAAATTTTGGGGTCGTCACAAAATGTCATTTGCCAAGGTGACCTCTGGAGGTCAAGCACATGGTCACAAAATTATTTCCGCTCACAAGGGTAATCTGAGGGTCAGTATCAATCACCCCTGTAAGTTTCACAAATATCCGTCAACTCTGTCCGAGTCCAGGCGTAAATCAGGTTTTGATAGTATTCGGAAGTTTTCTGACCTTTGAAAGTGAAAGGAGGCAATCACTCGAAAAGTTGTTCATTAAAACATTGTTCAGAAAGGTTTAAAGAAAATGAGCACGAAGTTCCACTTTAATCGAACGGTGGGCAATTTTGCGATATTATGCCTGCCATGACCTTTATCTCTGAGAACTTAAGTGATCGTATTCACATTTATCTGGTTGCAAAATGAACCCTGAAAATCATATACTTCCTTGCCATTGGAGAAGTTTCAGATTTTAAAATTTACGTTTGAGTTTATAATTGGCAAGCAGTATTTTTTGCACAACTTGCCATCTATCAGGAATGCATGGAAACTTATTAAAATGTGTATTTAATGAAGTATATTTTTGTATAAAATTTTGCTAAACCTTTTTGTTCAGGAGCCACCGAAATAGTGGAGGTGGGCCACCAGTAGCATGACAACTTAGCGACTTTCCTTCATCGCCATAAAGGAATACAAGCGTTTTGGACGTTAGGGGCTGCTCCACAATAGGAGGAAATGGTACTAATTCAAAAATCAAAAGCAATGTATTTTACAGTTTTTCTGTAGGCTCTTGCAACTTATTGTGTGGTGCATCATAATTCTTCATTGTATCTCAAGAAACACTCCTTGAAGTGTGAACTTATCGAAGGTGCAGGATTGTAGAGCAGAGAGAAAAATTGTTTAGTTCTCCCACATACTGGGCCGCAGAGAACTGCCCGGCTATGTGTTAGTTATGTATGAACATATCGTCTTATCTGTATTCGACTGTAACCACTTCTTACTTTTATGATTGATTTTTGTGATGACCTCGATCTTTCCCCCAGAAGATTTTATAGTTGTCGAACAAATTAATCCAATCACTTCCTTCCTGACTTTGAATGTTGCTTCACGTTCGTGATATTCTATTCCGGATACACTCAAAATGCTCTCTGAAATAAATCAAGGATATTTTTTTGTAATAGGAAAAAAGTAGACCATAATGAAAGTTCGAAACTTCGAGTACAAAGATTAACAGTAAACGATTTTTTCCTTAATTCAAGGATCATGTCTCAAAGATTAAAAGCTGTATTCGTGTCCTAACTGATCAAATTTTCTGATTCACAGGACAAAATAATCCGGAACAAACTTGGTTCAGAAGCAAAAGATAACCCTACAAGGTCATCAAATTCCTTTGAAATTCCGTGAGGGGATTGCTATCACGGTATTCATATTGGTCCGATCAAAATGAAACTTGGTAAAATGACAAAACAACTTGCTCTTTCATATCGAACTTTCGGACTGTCACCAGCTTGATATTTAATGAAGGTTAACCAGTTTGGAATTTTAAATAAATGCGGGTATCAGCCCACACGATTTTTCCATGTCAAATCTGCCCTAAAGATTTTCCGTTAAAATTTTCCTACGCTCTTGCATAGGACAGGATTGGGTGAATATTTCTGAGCCATATTTGGGAATATTGTTCCAAGAGATGCCCTTCATCATTTAAGCGGTGTAGAGTATTCTAACATTGCCTCAAATTCAAATAAAAAAATTGCAAATATACTCCTGAATGCACAGTGGACAATTGATACTGACCTCTGGAACACCTCTGTGAGAGGAAATAATTTTTTGACCAGGTACTTGACCTCATGTGGTCACTTTGCCAAATGACCTGCTGTGATGACCCACTTGTCACAAAAATCTCAAAGAAAATCAGAGAAACACTCTGATTTTTTTTTGAGATTTTTGTAACAATCATATGAAAAACAAAATTTTCATCTTGAATTGTTTGGCACTTCTAACATTTGGACTGCAGAGGTCAAGGAGTCATTTAAACTAGTGTAGGGGTCATACGAGGTAATGGATTTCTCTAAAGTTTGTAAGGCCATTTTGTTTTCCATATGGTTGTTTGTCCCTCTGATTGTTTTGAGATTTTTGTGACAGGGAGATTGTAGTATTGTACTACTTACAATCTCCAAGGGTGTTAGACAACCATTCAAATTTAATCAAATGGTGCATTGACTTTTTTACTGACATCCGCATTCATGAGAATCTTTGCGATTTGGTATCATTTGAAGCAGCATTTTTAAATATTTGCTAAAAATATTCACATAGTACCTGATAGGAAGCCATGCAGGAATCCTTTAAAGAAAATAGGTAGATGTAACATAATGGAACTTACGAATTTCTTTTATGGCCCCTCCCAATTTTATTACTGAAAACTTCATGTCAGCTGTTGGGAGGTTACTTTTTAAACATCTTGCCTTAACAGATTCATTTAAGTAGAGCGTGACATTAGGTGATGGCGTTAGTTCCTCCTCATATCGCTTGAATACAATATGGATCCACGTGCTTGAGAGGTTTTGGGACTCCAATTGAGCTGTATCAAATAATCTAGTCAGATGATATACATGGCGTAAGATGAAAGAGTATTTATAGCAGAAGAATTTTCAAAAATACAATGACTCCCTTGATATCTGCTAGTATGTGTAAAACCATTGAGATAGGACAAGTAGACTAAACAAACCTTTGTCATCTGCGCCAGGAAACATGCGATCGGTTGTTCGATATTTCCAATTTGAGATACATCCAATGATTCCAACAGCATTTCTGTACCTCCAAGTGCGATTCATCCACAAGCATTCTTCTGAAGAATCCGGACCATTATTCAAATTGACAAATGTTTCTCGTAGAACTCGCCCGACTCCGCGGTATTGCGCACAACCACTTTCCCTTCTAGGGTCTCTTTCATTCAACTAAAATTTGACCAGATGAATCATCATTGCATTTTCTGCATTCCTACTTAACTACTTAAAATTCCTACAATTGTCGATCCATTTTCAACAAACCCTTCATCATTTACTTCCACAGTATTAAAATTTACCAACCAAACGGCTCTAAAATTGGTTTTGTGCAACAGCAAGGATTTAATTTAAATGCTTGTAGGAAGTTGTCACTGACAACTTGTCAGTTTTGTTTCAACACACATTGTCTTCAGTGATAACCTACCTGTATCCTTCGGTGCCAGTATTATGCAACAATTTGTCAAGAGTCTGCTAAACAAACTGTAGTACAAACCAGCTTGTCCGGTGCACCAATTTCTGCCTATGCCGCGAAAACTGACGTTTTCACTTCTAATGAAAGTTGAAATGGGAAAAAGTGGGAAATATTGTGAACTTTTGATTCATGTAACTATCATGGCAAAAGTAGTAAAACGTTTTTGTATATATAGTTAATATAAGTGGCATGTTTTTGACCCGATCTCTCTTATCTTTAGCGCATTCTCTTTATTCTTGAATCGGACACACTTTGCCAAAGTTGTGAACACTTACAGAATCTAATTTATGACTCAAGTAACTTGAGTCAAAGTTACAACGCATTTGTGTATTCCTTGTGTATAAAACATTACTGTGTATTGTAATAAAGTAGTCTTGATTATTACCTCTGTTTGATTCGTTTCATTGTCTAAGCAATCAAGCATGGACAAGCAAGCCCCATCTTCTCCAAACGAGCATTCCAAAAACGTCAGAGATGTCACATTACGACCACAGCAACTGACAATTTCTGATCCACCATCTCTTCTTCCAGCTCCTTCAACCTTAACCTGGATAACCGGGAATAGGATTGTTGAATTCGTAAATCCATGCAATGTTCCTTGAGGTACAGAGAGAATTGCAGCCGTTGAAACAGATTTTGATAAAAAGTTGACGATGACACAAAATACCAAGGGAATCCAATTTAAATGAGTGCCAACAGCAGAAATCATGACAGACTTTCCTTTACCCTTCAAACAAAGAATGATAACGTTATTCACAACTCAAATCAACCTTTACGTTTTACTGGTATTTTTTCAAAAATATATCTCATGATGGTAAGTAGCGGCAGAAAGTGTTTAGGGATAAAAGTTTTTTTGAATTTTCTAATAAAATTCTACTTTAAGGTCATGTAACTTATTTTTAATTGAAATCAGTGCTGATTTTTCCATCCATTCAGGTTGTATCGATCAAATGAGCAAAATTTCCAATAATTAACATCTCAGAGTTTTTAAGATTGAATTTGTTTGACACCTTTCAATAATTATGTGATTTTATCCATTTTAATCCATTTCGATTTTATTTCGAAACTATTTTAATCATTTGTCCACCTTCCGCAACTACTGGAGCCATCAATCGATTTTATAATATTTTACAAGATTTTGAAATAATTCCACAAAAATTGAAACCTAATTTAAGATTAGGTTTGAAAGTGAAGTTGTCTTTACCATAGGATAAACCATAACGTTGACAAATCGTAAGTGTGATTAAAATAAATCTGGCAGCTGGTGAATACTTAATAAGTAGTATTTGATGTGACTGAACTTGGTAGTTACTCCAACCCAAATCTACATTATGAACTTTTAATGTTTAACACTTTAAATTTACATTCTCTTGTAATTATTTTAATTTTTGATGATTTTCCTCTAATTTGGAATTTCACAATCATATTTGCCACAAAAATCAGCACCCTTTATACACACAAAATAATGTATATGTAGTCGTCATGTAATCTACAATTATTATTTTTGGCCCAAAAATTGTATGTATTGTGATTAGGAAATTGGGAAACACAATTATGGTGAGATCTAACCAACAATTTTTTCAACTTCCTTCAGGGTAATGACTTTTAGTTGACGTTATGGAGGACAAAAGTTAACGAAAAACAAGATTGTGGAAATGCCAATTTACCAAGAGGAAAAACATGCATGTAAAACAATCAAAACAGAATGTAATGTAATGAGCTCGGTTGCATGTTTGTCTTTGGAGTAATTGCGAACTCATTAATAATATCAAATATCCCTTTCCAAGTAAATCATTTTAACTTTAACAGTAGCTTCATTTATTTGTCATCACACTCAGTTGTCTTTATGGCTCATGCTACTTATACACTACAAAGTTTGAAACCAAAGTGTTTTTATTTAATCAAAGACAACAAAAGTTCTAAATTGTGTTATTCACATATATTTTCGTAGTGTAGCGTTTTTTGCCTTTGGTCAACTTTGCCCAGATTGTGAGTTGGAAGCAGAATTCAAATAGAAATATAGATGGGGCTTATATCTTTACATTCGGAACATTTGAGTGTTGGAAATGATTGGTATGTATGTAGTACCGTATGTTCGGTACATGCCTATGCCTCATTAACTATCTTCCTGGTGCTCAACCTTCTGTTAGTGTTTTCGAATGCCCAGAAAGCCCATGATCCATCCGGTTCGGTTGGCTGTAACTTGAATAGTAGTTTGTGCCCCAAACTTACAATTGGAAAAGATGAAGATTTTGATATTAGTGCACAACTTCGATGTTATGGTGAAAGTCTCAAGTCATTGATTGTTCTCGAATGTTGGACACAGGAAGAGTGTGAAAAGAAATCCAGGTGTCTGAACATGACAGGTGATGAAATACGAAAGAAAAATGCTGCCATTATTGCTGAAATTGAACAAAATCCTCAGGCAAAATTGGTAAGCATTTTCAGTGGAAATAATTACCTGGGCCCTTATTTAGTACGATTTAACATAATGGTAACCATCAGGTTTACATATGTTAACTCGATGTTAAGTGTACGAGAATAAGACCCCTGTACCTTTTAAGTGTAACTATTCTAATTTTTTTTTTCAATTTTTAAATACAACTACAATTACTTCCTTTCTATGAGAGCTTAACACGTTTTTGGAAAATCAAACTATGAAATATGTAGTACCAGTTGAATGTATTGAAAGGTTGACAATATGATTAGAGCCGAACGGATGGATTATCCGACAACTGGTAACTTGCTGGTAATTGTACATAGTTAAATGCATGGTAATCAATTTGGTAAAATTGGATACCAGAGGTCGTACTGTACTTAACTTGAAATATTTGACAGCCCAAAGGATTCGAAATGTTAAATCTTTTGATCTTTTGAAAAATTGAATGAAGCACAATTTTCCACAGAACGGACAAGACAGTAGTTACTTTTGTGATTTATCTCATTTTCATTCCAGCCTGAAGATGTATGTTTCCAATTGGATGCCTTTGGTACTCGGGAAAAACAAGCAGTTCTGGAGGGTACAAAATGTGTTGATGAGTTCTTGAATGGTAGCGGAGTCATTGATACAACAGAAGAATGTTTAGAAATTCAAATAAACTATCATAAACATCTAATCGCTGGCTTGGTTAGTTGTACCACAACCACTGGAATACAGACAATTGATCATGTCTATCGAACAGTAGGAATGGAACGATGTGAGAAAATATATTAAAATTTACAATTTTGTATTCCTCATGAAAATTATATCGATGATTGAATCAAAATAATTTTATGACTCAGGCTGAAGGAAAATTTTAAATGTTTATGTCGGTTACCAATAAATTTGTACTGAAATCGAGATCAAAAGAATTTCAATCGTTGTACTCCTAACGAATTAATCGCAATAGTTGTTGAAATGTGGGTACGTTGAATAGCAGGTCAAGCGTTTTATTGACTCCTTTGACCTCAAGAGGATAAATTATAGCTAAGCAAAGAAATGGATTCCCCGCTGAAGAGTATCATAAAACTTGTATTTTTGATCCCAAGTAAAGCTCTAAATAGTTCATGGACGTACGGTCTAGAGGTATCTACAGTTGTAGATGTATTTCTCAGTGGAAATAGATCCGCTCCGGAGTTAAATAGTGGCAAGGCAAATTGAAATTTTGGGGCATTGCAAGACTAAGTTGAACATCAAAATATAAGTTAGTACTTGGTAACCGGTTATAAAAATTGAAAGCTTTCCTTCTTCCGTCCCCTTTTCGATGTTGAAATCAAAGACTAGTAGACAAAGACATGATTTGATATTTTCTTGCTGTACAGATGAGCTCCTTTCAGCGAATAAGTTGGATGCAATTGACATACATCCTCAATTGAGTGGAAAGGGGAACTTACTGTATGTGACCGAAAAAGTACCCATACTTTGTATGGTACGAAATATTTGTTGTCAAGGACCATTAAGAGTATCTTATTTGGACGAGTTGGGCATGAAACATGAATTCGGTAATGATTTCAGAGTTGATTATTTAAGTTTATTCTAATTTTGTCCAACTAAAATCACTTTTTCACCGATGAATCCAGGAATTCATTCCACGATTTTATTTTTCAAAAAACATCCTAGAAGGTGTACTTTTCATTTTCAATTGAAAGTTTAGCCGTTGTACACTGTGACGGATGCAAGAAAAATGAATTTTCGAAATATTTGTGTTTTTGATGAAAGAAATGATTACGTTTTCAGAAATAACCCAAATTCGCTTGGGGTTATTTCATAATTTTTAATAATTATAGTGTTATAATTATTTCGGGATGTCGAGAATTTAGACCTGTGAACGTGTGTACATAAATATAATTGAACGATGGAGAGCACAACTTTAAAGCCCTCGTATTTCTGAAGTCACAGGTTGTCGCAGACAATTTTGCAATTGAATGTCCGAGAGTATTAGTTCAAACTCCTCATGTTTCTGGGGTCGAAGATTGTCGCAACCAATTTTAGTGCCAAAATCATCCAAATTGGTCCCACTACAACTTTCCACAAGTCCCAGTTTGACATCCCTTGGCACTCACATGCGATGACACTTTCAAAATTGCCCATTTATTCTAATGCAATTGGCTGTTTTCAGAAATCATTCGCTGCATGTAGAATATTTTTTAAATTTTAAATACTTTACCAAAATGTGTTGGGATTGCAGCTAAAGAGCTTTTAGTGCAATCTTTCGAACTTCGAATATTCGCAAATTGACATTTTTCGGAACATTCACTATTTTTCTTGCAGCCGTCACAATATGCGTTGCACTCTGTGCCGTATGGGGAAAATAGCGTCCTGTGGCTAAAAATGACATTTCAAAGACGGGACCAAATGAATTCATTAAGTCATTTACTTCCATCCAGAGCACATTTTTGTGAAGTATCAAAATTTTAAGAATTTTTTTTGTCTCCCAAAATAACAGTTGACATTTTGAATTTTCCTTTGGAGTTAATGAGATATTTTTCAAATGCCATTAACTGCCAACCTACTGTTTGTTCCAGCTTGATTTACACTCTAGTTGATATGGAGATTCTCGTATCACTTGGATGCCATTTCGTACAAATTCTAGAAATTTTAGAAATTTTAGAAATGGCCGTATTTGATGGAGATAAAAGTGAAAATCCGAAGTTACCCGAATCGGTGTAATTGATGCTGGTCGGATCAAAATATTGAGGTTTCATTAATCGTTTTGATATTTTGGTTGTTAATGACACTGAAATTCATGTCATCTGGCCGATTCGCTTTTTTCGCCCATC
>JAQHQX010000388.1:0-13608 GCA_034694425.1 Arrhopalites sp. Gr-Col-00791
TCGTGCGAGGTGCTCTTCCAGAGTTTCCAACGTGATTGCCATCTCTTGTCTGTGTTTCTTACTCGCTTGCTCTGGGATGCTAGTTTGATTCTTCTCTTGTCCTTCAGGCGTGATACTAAGATTGCGTTTGGGCTGCCTCGACATCGACGCTCATTCACTCACCCCGCTCGTTTTGCTGAGTAAGCACTTTCCAGCTCCGTTGAACAATTTTTTTTATGTCAAAGGACATGGCCCGCAAAACAGAAATTTTGCGTTTTGTTCGAATGAGCTGAAAATTTGCAGAGAGCTTCTTTAGACCTTCCTGAACAATGTTCCCATTGTCACTTTCAAAGTGATTGCCTCGTTTGACCTTCAGAGGTCATTGAAGTTGACCCTTCATTCAATTGGAAATGCTAAACTTCGACGCCGTTAGATTTTTATTGGAAATATTTATATGTGACTGGATAGACCGTGAGCTAAACTTGTAATAAAATAACTGAAACGGCGTCGAAGTCTAACAGCTTCAATAGAATGGAGGGTCAACTTCAATGACCTCTGGAGGTCAAACGAGGCAATCACTCTGAAAGTGACAATGGGAACATTGTTCAAGAAGGTCTAAAGAAGCTCTCTGCAAATTTTCAGCTCATTCAAACAAAACGCAAATTTCCTATGTTTTGCAGGCCATGTCCTTTCTTGGCAAATCCGCCACTTGTGGAATTCTTCTTTGCTGATTGCTGCTCCTCTTTCCCTCCGTAAAAACTCCGTAAAAACTTGGATGATTCTATTCCCCCCAGTAGCTGTTTTTTACTTATAAAAATCAGGTTTTTCTGAGAGCCAAGTTTGGCCTTATACTCCCTATTCAAATATCTCCCCTTGCGCCACTAAATATATTCATGGTGGGAGATTGTAGGAAAAGTCAGCCCACGGGAAACTCAACCCGGAGAATTCAACCCACGGAAAGTTCCAGACAGTGTTTTCGTATATCACCTAACACGCTCGCTTCGCTCGCGACTTGTAACAAGCGAATCCCATGATTAGTTATAGCTACGTTTCGAAATTTCCATGTGTTGAATTTTCCGTGGGTTGAGTAATCCGGGGTTGAGTTTTCTGGGGTTGACTTTTCCGAATACCGTACAAATACTCACTCTATCAAATATATTCTTAATCACTCAAAGTAGCGAGCAGTTAGAGTATACTCGAAATCACTGTAGTTTTATTGCATTACAAGCTGCTGTACTTAAATCTACTTTGCGCCTGAATCACATATATGTTCTCGTGTTAATTAAGCAAAGACAGGGATGTTTTTGCTTGCCCTGCGTACGAGTGCGGCGAAGCGACATTTTTTTTATCATAATTTTGAAATCAGAAAATCCGTGGATGTTCCCTATTTTTTGGTTTCGAATCACGATGAGCTCCCTTGGTGCTGGGACTCGTATGAACGCTTTATAAAGTCAGATAATGAAACTAACAATTTATAATTGATTCAGATAATGCAGAGAACCGGATAAGAAGGATGAGATATTCGATTCAGGAATGTT
The DNA here is from genome assembly GCA_034694425.1 of Arrhopalites sp. Gr-Col-00791. Taxonomy (NCBI): domain Eukaryota; kingdom Metazoa; phylum Arthropoda; class Collembola; order Symphypleona; family Arrhopalitidae; genus Arrhopalites; species Arrhopalites sp. Gr-Col-00791. Next base: position 1,518 of record JAQHQX010000388.1, read on the forward strand.
TCATCGTGACACTTCCCTACATTATGTTTGCTGGTGCCACTCCGCAAATTCCTAGTCTTTACCTGTTCGACCCGACCTCCCCTCAATTCATCTTTTCGGTTCTACCTCCGTCTTTCCAAACTGAAAAATGGTTGATAATTCTCATGGTTTACGAGACATGGGTCTTCTTCTGCATAATCTGCTTCATTTACTATGGACTTTATACGATGATCTCGTTCATGGAAAATACAAATCAATCTCTGATGTCAAGGCTACGGTTGCTCAAGTAAGGACCATTTGATATTTGTAACTTTAAACTCAAATTTTAATATAGGAACAAATTGTCACTTCATTTTCTATGAATAATGCTAACCCTGTCTAGATTCTGGAAAATATTCCCTGACCAGCATCATGACACAATGTCGCTATGCAAGACGCATGGAACTTCAATTAAAATTATTCAACATAGTTTACTCCTATCCTATTTTCACATTTAAATTGATGCTTCTCATGGACTCGGTCTTACTGATATTCTTTGGCATTTTCCTTATTCACAAACTTAATAAATATCACAAACTTATCTCTTTGATGTACATTATGGTTGGATTGGAGGCCATTGGGGTATTTATCATGATGTTCGATAAGGCCTTTCGATTACCCGGTCTGATGAAACAGGTCAAATTGGAATTGTTGGTCGTGTCTCAGACGATTCAAGTGAAGGATTATCGGAATTACATCAAAAGATGGGTAACTTCCGTGGCCGATGTGGGGATCAAAGTGGGCGACTTTCACACCCTCGAGAGAACATCCACACCCACATTTGTCGACTTTATAACGACACAAGTCACGAGTCTCCTCATAACATTTCGTGGATGAGTTTCAAAGAGGGAATGCTAGTATGAGGCTTACATGAATTATGGATTTGGCTGTTATTATTTTTTGACAAATAAAATTGATCATTGGACGTGACTTATTTTGTCAATACTTTTTCTGTCCACAAAAAAGCTTATATTGTCAACAGCCTTTTTATGCATGTGAGAAATCTTACTTGTGGTTTATTTGATTCTAGGAGAATTCCACACACGGAAAATTCCACACCAGCTAATTCCACCCGGTTTGGTCTGATTGACAGAATAGAGTTTTTTATTTGATTTGTTTGATTGAAGCGGCGAGCTCAAGCGAGCGGGTTAAAGAACTCTGGAAGCACTTACAACTTGCATCGAGGTCGCATTGGTGGAATCTTTCTGTGTGGAACTTAGTAAAGTCCACGTCCACGTCACCACGTCCACGTGATAACTCATTGAAATAAAACTGAAAACACTGAGTTTTAATTGGCGACGTCTAAAAACTTTAATTCATAGGACAATTCAACCCACGGAAAATTTGTATTTAAAATCAGTAAAATTTAGAATTAAATTATTCTCTGATGTAATCACCAATGGAGTTGAATAATTTAATGGGTGTCATTTTTTTCCTCAGGTATTTTAATCGAAACTCCGATAAAAAATTAAAATCGCAGTAAAATAAAATAAAACACAGGTAAAAATTTTCTTGTTCAAATTTTGGTAGTGAGCCTGAGAATTGTGTCCACTTCGAATATGCCTCATGACTTGTCCCCTTTGCTCACCTTTCGGTACTTCGAATGGAGCGAGCAGAAAGTGTCTTCGGTATTCTCTAACTGGGCTCGCTTCGCTCGACCTACAATCAAACAAACCTGCCTAATCCACTTAGCATCCATTCACGATTCTAGGAAGATTCGTCCCATGGAAATTAATCTCACGAAAAGTTTCCGACAGTGTTTTCGCATATTCTCTAACATGAATCAAACGAATCTCATGATTAGTTATATTTAGGTTGCGAATTTTCAGTGGGACGAATCTTCCGAGTACCCCCATGCACCACTCATGTTAGGTTAGGTCAGACACTGATTTTGAATACAAATTTTTCTTGGTTAATTCTACCCTGGACAATTGTTCTAGAATCTCGACGAGTAACTGCGGACAAATTAATTGCCCTGGCATACGTTCCGGTTGATTCTGTGCGGCAATGTTTTGATGAATTGATGTGCAGTCCAACTTTCAACTCTACCTTTTCTGCTGTAGAAGATGAAAATTTGAAAAATTTGAGTGACGAAGACCGTGACTTATACACTTTATTGAATTATTTTGATTAATGTATTAAATATTTCAATTTCAATTATCGGGTATGTTGTGGGGAAACTTCATTGTTGGGAAATTTCAGTGTTTGGAGTTTTCCATGTTGGGAATAATTTGGATAACTTTTTGACAAAACGGGGTGAGTGTTTACGCGGAAAATCTATGAACCGCACATGCTATTCAAATGCGATTCGCCATTGAGTTTAAAATAGACACTCACCCCGTTTTGTCAAAAAGTTATCCATTTGTTGGGAATTCTCCGTTGGGAATTCTTTTGCTGAGAATTCACCGGGAATCATCATTATTCTTAAGTTCCCGCGTCTTTCTAGTAAATTCGGTTCAAAATTTTTAATAACTGCTTCGCTAATCTGGCAGGAATAACATTCACATGCACTCCTGAAGTTGGTTCAGTGGTGAGGAAGCTTTTCAAAATTGTCCTCTCCCTTAGTCTCCTTTTGTTCCTGTTGAAAGTTAATCAACATTAATTCAAAGTGTTCATTATGTATAAGTACAATGTCAGTATAATTACAGTCTTCCAATGCCAAAACGCATTACCATACTATGTATAGGGTACTCTAGGGTCGCACTTTGCTCGTATTTATGTAGTTTATTACAGTTTCAAAAGTGAGTAAGGCTACTACTTCTAGTACCAGTCACTATATTACTCCCTTCTTCTTAACCTCTTTGGAAATTTTTATGGCGTTTACTTCCCAGCAGGATTCTCCAGAATCCTGTAGGATTCCTCAATATCCTAAAAGCAAACTCAAAAGGGTCGACTACCTATATTTTGAGTGGTAAAAGTCGTATTTTCTGTTGGTTCAATTTTGCTGGGCGTCAACAGTAGCAAGGAGTTTAAAAGGCATTGAAATACATGTATATATATGTATATAGGGAAAACAGTTCCTGTTCAATTGAGCTGGAATTTGGCACAGAGCTTCCTTAGACCTTCCTGAACAATGTTTGTAAGGGCACTTTTGAGATTGTCTCATTTGACCTCCACAGGTCATTGAAGTTGACCCTTTACTCAATTGGTCAATTGGTATTGCTAGACTTCGACGCCAATTGATTTATATTCGAAATATTCGTTATGTAAATTCATCGACTGTAAAATGGATTAAAAATATTCAATTGGCGTCGAAGTCTACCAGTATCAATGGGCCAATTGGTGTTCCAGAGGTCAGTATTAATCACCCCTATAAGTTTCATTAATATCCATCAACAATGTCTGGATGTTGACATAAAAAGTGTCGAAAATGTACTAGGCATTCTGGATAACTTTGATGACCTGTGGAGGTCAAGGAAGGCAATCTCCCGAAAAGTGTCCATTTAAAAGTTGTTCAGGAAGGTCTAAGGAAGCTACCTAAGAAGTTTCAATTCAATCCGACAGAGAGTGATTTTCCCATGTTAAGCCACCCATGTCCTTTTTTTTAAATTTTTGAAAGTTTATTGAACATTTATTGAATGTTCAATAAATTTATTGTATTGAAAGTCAATGCAATAAATTTATTGAACGTGCAATAAACAGACCTTTAATCACATGTGACGGAATATATTTTGGTTTTACGATTCGAAGTATAAAGTTTTTTCAATTCATATCAAACAGTTTGTACCGCTCAGAGGTCATTTTGTCCTTCAAGGTGAAATTTATGTGTTCTTCGAATTGTTGAATTCTGCCATCAAGTAATTCCAGTCGTTCCAGGAAACCTTTTCGCCACTTCTCATTATGATTGTCTTGATTGTCTTGGCAAACATTAATTGAGAGTGCAAACAGACACACAAGTAGCGACACCATCACTGCAAGATCTTTCTGTTGATCGACCTACACAAACGTACAGCGCCACAGTGCATGATCATTCACATTTATATGTCATCTTAATGTGAAATTGATGAGTATTTCCTAAAATAGTAGCCCGGTCTACTTAGTCAGAACTTTGGAAAATCTAAGAAAAAGCAATCATTTTACCATTTTGCATCAGGTTAACCTTATCAGGATAAGGTTGTGCACTAGATAAAATAGATAAAAACCCCGGCTACTATAATAAACTTGGGATTATTCGAAACAGGGCTCTTAATTCAGGAAATACGGTGAATAATTGAGGAGGTCAGAACCAAAAGGCGATAATTGCATTCTGCCCAGGGTGGGGCATCTGGGTTTTTCCTTTTTGGGTTTTTGGTTGGGTTTTTGGGTTTTGGGTTTTTCCTATACCTTATATATGAAACATACATATTGAAATTAAAAACCCAAAAAACCCAAAAACCCAATTGGGTTTTTGGGTTTTTGGGTATCAAATTTTGAAAAAACTGGGTTTTGCCCTACCCTGATTCTGCCCCTGCGTAGGTATGAACGCTTGTTTGCTCGTGAAAGACATGCGCACATACCAACACAGGGGCACAATGTAGTTATCGCCTTTTGGTTCTGACCTCCTCAATTGATCATGATATCAAATAAAAAACAAATGACTTACTTCAAAGTCGCAAGCGGCGATAAAAAATTCTTCGGAAAATCGAGAGTCCACTAGCATCAAAAAGGACCTTATAAAATTAGTCGATTGTTTTAGCACAATTCGTAGACTCTCGTGACAAGCAAGTTCTTGTATTTTTTCTAAAATGATTCAAAATTCATGTCAAGTTGCTTGGAGGGAGATGTTATTATGTAAACACCAACATCACTAAACTTAAAATCAGGAACTGTACCCAAAAATGTTTGAAAAGATGTGTAGTCTTCGTAGTTGTTGTATTCATGTTTGGTTAAATGTACTTCCATGAACTCTTCACAAGTAGCACCTAAGAGTTCCATTCCAGAAGCAACGAGACAATGTTTCGCCTTGAGTGCTGTATAAAAATATTGTGACCAAACAAAAGCTTTCTTAATGTAGAGAACTCGGATACACAAGTTGAGTAAGGATCGACTTATGTTTTTACACTTTTGTTTTATCAAGAAGGTCACTCCTATTCAATGTGAGAGAAGAGTGGATCTTCAAAAAATCGAAGAATGCATAGTTTTTGATTTTCAGAAACGCAGTTAGGATCATATTTCAACCGTTGACCGTCAACGATAATAATTTCATCACACTACCATCCGATAGAGGATACTCTGAAGTAGGGTTTCCCATGAATCGAATTTTGGACGATTCGAATTCGAATTCGATTCGATTCAAATTATTCGATTCAAATTTTCTCTGTTCAAATTCGATTCGAATTGAGTCGAATCGAACAAGTGAGCCATTCGAATTCAATTCGAAGGTCGAATCGAGTCGAACGTTTGATTTAATTCAATATTTGAGAAACACTGGTCAGTAGTATCATCATTATTGAATTGTACCAAATTGTAAACGTTAAATACGCAATGTTTCATTGAAATAAAATGGCAATTCCTCGTTCGAATTCGGTTCGAATAATTTGAATTGAATAATTGAAGAATTCGAATTCGAAGGGAAGCAGTAGAATCGAACGAGTGGGCCGTTCGAATTCGAGTCGAACGTTCGATTCGATTCAATTTTTTGAGAAACCCTACTCTGAAGTACTATCTGCGCGAGCAAATTCTTTGCCATTTGACTGACTGATAATTACATCTGGGATACTGGGATACATTTTAGCGCACCCCGAATGTTCTAAAAATAAAATAAAAAGTAGCAAATGGTTCCTTATTATCTTGTGCTCATTTGGCGAAAAAATCTAAGTTGTGCAGAATTTTGGTTAATTTATAATAATTAAAATTGGTCATCACTCCTATAACTTTAGTGTTAGAAATAAGAAAAGTATCGGATGGTGACGTCACACTAGGGGGTCGGCTTCCCTCATTTCAATTCTATGTCATTTGCAGACCCTTGGTTTTGACTTGAATTTTACAACAAGGAAAGTCAAACACCAGCAAACCGATAAATTACTTCAAAGTATACCTTAACAGAAGGCAGTGAAATAAAATTTTCGTTATTGACCGACGATCCATCTATGTAAATTCACCATTTCAAAAGACTGGCCCTTTAGAAAAACTACTGGATATCGGGATGAAATACATATTGGATTGTCCTATGACACATGTCATTCTGTTGATTTACTTGCATTGTCAGCCATGAGTCAATTGTTGTAGGACCTACAATACATATAGGCCAACGTTGCATTGACGTAACCCTTGTCCAAACGAAACAAAGGTGTAAAAGTGATAACAATTTTCACTTAGCCTGTGGGCGCATGAGTTGTACAATTGTGCGCGTAATTGCAAAATGATAAAAACAACAAATTAGTTAGTTCAATATATAATTATTATGTCACCATTTTGGTAATATTCGGATCCTTCTTCTGTTAACCAGGATTCCCAAACCATACAGGCCTCCAGCTACAATGCCATCATCAAAATGAATTTCAATTAAAAAGTGGATTCTCAATACAAAATTCAAATCAACGTACAGCTTCAAGTTCCGAAATTTTCGGGACTCGACCGGCCAGAGCATGTCAATTATCATCAAACATTTTTCGCTCGGAGCATACATTTCTAGTACTTGGTGAATGAGTTGACGAGATGTATCCACGAGATAGTTTAATTGAAAATTTTTTAGTCAGGACTTAACTTTTTCTCTAAAGTTTTTTCTTAAGGTTACTACTGACACTGGGCAATGTGAACCAAAACCCATGCAAAAAACCGAGGCCAAGTTGTCCTCTAGAAGCATTTAAATAACTTGAAACAAATAATTACCCAAATAAAAGTCGCACCTGTTTTACAAAATTTTCTGAATAAAATCTTGATCCGTTTTTCTTCCGGCGTGCGATGTGCGCTTGAACAATAAAATCAAGCACATCAGAATCTGTCCAACTAAAAAATTCAACTAGTTTTGCGGGAGTGATGACACGCAAAAATGTTTCAAATCGAACCTCAATGCAATCAAATTTCTGTACAATTTCAACAGCCGATTTTTGTATCCACTGGTTAATTGTTTGTTTAAAATTTTCATTTCCTTTGATCCATTCGGCGTAATCTCGGATAGTAAAAAATCGTTCTATAATTTCACTACCAATCTCTTGAATCGCATGATTTTGCTGGAACACTGTTAGTTGTTCTACCACAAAATTGTGAATCCAATACAATGGCTTCTCCCAAATCAAGTCGCCTGCACAATCCAGCGGTATTTTTGATTTATCCAAATGCCCAAGCATACTGAGACTTGATGAGCAACTTTTGTTGCTACTAACATGATGAGCTTGATAATGACAATCGAGCACAAAACTGATCCACGCCATTCTCGTCAACTCAAAATATTCATTTTGCATTTCCATCTGATTTTCTAGAATATACTTGTAGGCTTTCGAAACCATGTTGATGGCTATTTTGTCTCTATTTTTGACCTTTTGCCTGTACCAGAACCGAGCCAATTGCATGAAGTGATTGAAACATTGACCAAACCACTGCGATTCGATCAGTTTATTAAAGTAAATATCCGTGAAATAGGCATATAGATACTCTTGGATATAATTTGTTTCATAAAAGTTCGATAATTTGATCAAGGCTTCTCGACCCTCACAACAGTAAACGGAACTATCAAGAGTCCACTCTTTGTAAGCATCATTCATATAAATACGCCCTGAACCTTCTTTGAAAAAAAATGGTTCCAGGTTACTTTGAGGGCTTTGAGGGTATGAATCCATAAGTCGAAACGTGGATTCTGTTTCGATGTGAAGGAGGGAATTCTGGACCAGGATATCCAGAACAGCGAGTGTTTCTTTTACTTGAACTATTTTGAAATTCTCAAGAAATTTTTGAGTGATAGGTAAATTGTTTAGGATAAAATGAATCAACTTGACACTCACTCGATAAAAAATAGTTTCCCCTAGTAACGAAATTATGTGTAAAGATTGAACAGCTAGTTTGCCAACTAGTGATGCTGGGTCGTCAATATGTCGAACAATTGCAAGCCGGCGCAATTTGAGGGTCCAAATAGAGCCTATGATTTTTTTCAAATATTCTGCAGTCACATTTCGGTCTGGTTCAACCTCACTTGCTGTTAATTTGGTGTCTTTGTTCATCATTATATTTAAAGGTTTCAAAATGTGTTGAAATTCACTGATGAATTCATTTATGGCGACTAGCATTCGAAATGAATTTAAATTTGATGTCAAGCCACTGTTCGCAATGTCACAAATGTAGGAGGCAGCCATTTGCAAAGCCAAAGGATAACCAACCAATAAATCTACAATTCTATTGAGGGAATGTAGAAATTCTGAATTTGTATCTGTATCAGATTTGACCTCTGATTGTAATTTGGAGATGGAACATCTGGAACTTGCTTTCCTGCAGGTTACAGTAGTGTATGATGCCTGCTTAATGTACATTAAGCTTAAATGCAAGTCCGACTTTCGGTGTTTTTGTGCCACCCCGTATGAAAAAAATTTATGTTCGACAGGCATGGCGTTGCGTGTGCCCAATCTGGTATTGCTTAAGACACATATGTACATATATGAGTTTCTGGCTGGAGCTTTGGTGAGTGGCGAATGTGGCCTTTAAGTGTACATATATAGTAATGTGTTTGTACGGGAGGCTTGGCGAGTCTGCTGTGAGCACAGTGTGACGCAGGGTGTGCTTAGGCATAGGGCACAAAAACATCGAAAATCGGACTTGCATTTAAACTTAATGTACATTAGACAGGCATCATACACTACTGGTGACAGATGATGGAGTAATAGTTGTGATCCCCCAACAGAGTCCAGATTTGATATGTGAACGGCTTGAATGTCAGGACTGAGAAATGTCCAGTCTTCACTTGTGGATGTGAATAAAATTGTGGGGTAAAAATCCAATTTTTCATCTGTTAAGTAATCCTCTGCTTTAAACTTTTTATCTGTAAAATGTAGGCAAGAGAGAGAATGTAATAGTGAAAGGACATGGCACGGTTAATTGGCAAAATGGCCCCCTGTTCAATTGACTTGAAACTCGGTACAGAGCTTTCCCTGACCTTCCTGAATAATGTTTAATTTACCACTTTTCGAGTGATTGCCTCCTTTGACCTCCAGTGGTCATCAAAGTTGTCCCTTCATTCAATTGGAAATGCTAGACTTCGACGCCAATTGATTTTCATTTGAAATGTTCTCTATGTAAACCAGTAGGCTGCATAATAAAATTGTAATAAGAAAACCCAATCGGCGTCAAAGTCTAGCATTTCCAATTGAATGAAGGGACAACTTTGATGACCTCTGGAGGTCAAAGGAGTCAATCACTCGAAAAGTGGTAAATTAAACATTATTCAGGAAGGTCAGGGGAAGCTCTGTACCGAGTTTCAAGTCAATTGAACAGGGGGCCATTTTGCCAATTAACCGTGCCATGTCCTTTACATCAGATTCATAAAAAAAGGTCATCGCTGTCATTCTATAGAAATATCACATCCTTAACGGTTGACCTGAAATTTGGCACAGAGCTTCCATAAACTTTCCCAATCAATTTATTTTGCAAATTTTCTGGCAATTGTTCTCTTTGACCACCAAAAGTCATCAGTTCTTGTCCATTTAGGGGCTCACTAAAACCAATACCCGAAAGGTGGAGGATTATTCGTTTAGGTTAGCGTATGCCAGAAAACACTGAAGAATTGACTTGAGTATTGTCTGGTATTGTGTGTGGGTATGATGGATATTGGTTTTAGGGATACCTCCATTTGTATGTAGAACATTTTGAAAAAAAATAAATCGGTATAAAAGTTTGTCAGCACGAATTGAATGGATGGACAGCATTGAAGTCCTCTGGAAGTCAACGGAGTCAAACGCCAGAAAAATGCCAATGAACACATTGTTCTGGGAGGTCTATTTCAAACTTGAGGTCAATTGAATAGAAAGTGTAATCCCTGACATGGATTCCATGTATGTATGTATAATGCCTGCAATGTCCGTTCATGGGTTTACTCTCCTTTTACGATAAGCATCACAAACTCTCAAAACCAAGTCGAAACTTGTGATGGATGTGTATTTCACAGGAGAAAACTATAGCGTTTTTTTACCTGGATTTATTTTCACATTGTCAAAGACGAACAATCCTTGCCCAATATGATTTGAGAAATGGCGATATATTTTTGCAATTGACTTCCATGGCCAGTGATGATATACGTCCATTCCAAGGTATCGAGCGATGGTGGAGTAACTTTCATCCAAGATCGGATCCCTGGCCGCACTCACGAAGAAAATGTATTCATGATAGGATTTAAACTGGAGTGCGTATTGGAGAGCTGCATTTGTTTTGCCCATACCACTCAATCCTGTAATGACTGTGATTCGACTTTTCAAATTTCTATTCTGCTCACTCTGTTGCACAAGATAATGAAGTCTTGTAAGGAAATCTGAACGAACTACAAACATGGATTTAGCAGCAAACTTTTTTGGCAAGAAGTCAAAATCCGGAATATCCATTAAATTTGGGGCTGTGACAAAAATTTCCGATAAATATTTTGCTAATTTCCACGATCCTCCAGCTTCCTCTTCCGAATGGGCTTGAAGGTATTTTTCCAGAATTTTCTTATTGGACTCCTCATGGCTTACACTGAAACACATTTAAAGTATCGCTGAATGGGCAAGTGCGACCACAATACAAATTGACATTTTTATGAGCTAGGTTGCAACCAAAATAAATAAAAATTATATTCACCTGAAGCACAATTTAATTCTTTTTCCAATGGACTGTTGTAGCCTTGTATGCCGGATAAAGTAGCTGTAGAATGAATCAATTTCTTTCAAAAAGCTTTGAAAGTTCACGGAGAATTGCTGACATGTCATTTTGTGAGCAAAAAGAGCAAATCCAATCATGATGAACGAGAGTCTTTGTCGTAGATGATGCTGCAAATTAAAAACCATGTTTATAGCTTAAAGTTGTTACCCGATGTGCGATATTTATATAGTATCGAAATTTTCTTGTAGTTCAAAAGATTCAAATGAAATTAATGTTAGAAAAAGATTTATGGAATCCAAGGGCGTTTTACGGTGTACAAGGTAAAAAGCAACTGATTGGAAACTAAGACTTCTCATCGAATGACAAGTCATAACGACAACCGCAAGTTGCAAACATTTTGAAGAATTCTTGATTTTTGTGTTTGCTGACAATTTTTTACTCGCATTTATCTCTCACAAAGCTTGCAGCACTTGAAGATTTTTGTGAAATATTCAAATGACTTTAATTATTTGGACCAAGATAGTTTGTAAACAAAAAACACAAGAAAAGATAAAGGTGCTTAAGAGAGTTAAGGAACTCGTGGTTTCTTTTCACTGACGGCGTACAGTCAGCCCGATTTCAGAAAATGATCACTTGTGTGAAATTTCAATTACTCCGAAACCGTGTTTTTAATTGGCTGTCGCCAACTAGTTCCCTAGGGCCAACTTTGAGTCACCCAATCAAACTTTGAAACAATTTACTGTTGGCGGGAAAATTGGGACAGGTTTCGAAAATGCATTAGGGCAAACGACTGTTGTCAGACCTACGGGGAATGCCAGCTAATACCGGGGAACTATTTACATCTAATTATAGGCCAGTCTCATCAAATTAAAATCGCCTGCTCATATTTGCACCATTTCAAGAACTTGAATTTCCAAGTTTTAGATGGTCTTGAGAAAAGGTTTGATACTCTTGTGACAATTTTCCGATTTCCTCTGTTCTTTCGAACGATTTTCATTTCTAAAGATCTCAATTTGACTATCGATCCGACATGTGAAAGAAAAACGTCAGTAAAAATGCCATCACAAAATTTCACAGTCGACACGATTATCCTTGAATCGGGCTGACAAGGGAACCTTTTTACATGTTCAAGCGATATCAACTAGCGAAATACTTTCCTAGGTCAATTCGAGGACGCTGATCACGAATTTTTACATTTTATCGGCACATTTTTCTTCCTTTTCCCGCCAGAGGTCAAATAGTTGACCCTCCATTCAATTAGCACAAGTAAACTTCGACGCCGATTGAGTTTAATTCCAAATACTTTATACGTGAATAC
>JAQHQX010000389.1:0-13602 GCA_034694425.1 Arrhopalites sp. Gr-Col-00791
ACACATTTTCTGAGAAAATGTTAGAATCTTGGAAAATGTTAAATAATTCAATTTGGTTTAGAAAATCTTTCAATTCATTTCGTCCAATGAGCATATCAGCAGGAGACTTTTACTTTGTAGACAAAGGACTCGTTTTCACAGTTCTCTCTATTATTTTAGATAATTCTACAAGTTTGATCATCATTTTTAATAAAGAATCACATTAGAATACTAAATTTAGTGTGAAGAATGATATTTGTAAACAAGTGTCGCTTCGCTCCACTTGCTCACAAGCTAAATAACTTATATTAATAATAATTCTTTATTAGTCTCATCAATCCTTTTAATGAGGTACGATCGATTAAATTTACAAAGGGATCGTCACAAAAATCCAACAAGAGTAAATCCATAGACTTTTGCTTAGGATTTGCACCTTTGGTAGACAAGAGAGAGCGGGGCAAAAACAACCACTTGATTTTTGGTTAACTACAACTAAAAGAACATAATATACGAACGACGTGCACAAGTTTTCGAACATCAAAAATATTTTTTATAACTTTATTTTCAAGTACTATTTTGACACTTTACAAAATTATGTACGAGGTAAAATAAAAAAGTTGATAAAACAAAACTTATTGAAGGTTAAGTACATATTTAGAATTTATGGTACAAAAGTTGTGTTGACAGAATGACGGCATCTACAAATTAAATGTCTAAAAAGTTACTTGGATTTTTTTTATTTGAAAATTCATTATTGTCTTTTCCAAGAAAACTCTTGGACAGAAAGACAGAGAGATTGCAAGTTGCAAAGATCAGTAACCTAGTTTGTGTGGGCCAATGAAAATGATAGAACGATTGGATTGGCTCATTGGATATTCAGCATCTAATCACCGTAACAAGAGCTATATCCTCAGTACTTTGCCTACACCCCCTAAACCCATTAAATAAATGTGAATGTAAATATTGAATATTAAACATTGTTACCTCCTGTCACATCTACAAATCTAGAGTCTCTACAAACTTATTTTATAGTTTTAGGTTATTTACATTCAATTAAACTATCCTCAAAATCCCCATTTCTCAAAATTTTTCAGCTGCCTCAATTTTCAACCCCCAATTTATGGAGGAGGCAGTAACGACAATTATGCTGAGTTTGCACTCTAAAACGTCAATTATTTGTTAAAGTCATCCAATAAAAAACTCAAAATAAACAAAATTGAGAACTTTTTGCGATTCGAGTTTAAAATACTCTAAATTCGCCATCACAATTTTGAATATTCATTTACATGTTCTGAGAACGAGCCTTTTCATGAATTATACGCAATATTCATCATCATCGCTTCACTGATAATTTACTCAGGACATTTTTAAAAGTCATTCATCAAAAACGTTCAATTCCTTCTTCGAAACGCACAAGGAGGATCATCTCAAGTCTCAAAATAAATACTAATTCAGATTCTCCAACAAATTTTCCTTAAATGAATTATTTAATCGTTTAATTTGGGCGTCTTGGTCTCAAATTAAGATTTGAAAATTCCATCATTTGATCCTCATTTAAATTGAACTGTCATTGACTTTATCACAATATTTTTCAAAAATTATTTGAATCAGCGAAAACTTGAACTTTCGAAGCAACGAGAAATGTTCACAGAACATCAGAATTTATTAAAATAATTCACACTTGTTTCTGCTTTTATTTAGAGTGAAATACAAACCTTGACAATCTCATATACCTACAGACGGACCTGTTTAATTTTTCCGCTTCACTCACCAAAATTGGTTACTCGATGGAAAATTTGATCCTTCTACTAGTATTAGGCTTTTCCTTTGTGGTCACTTTCCATGGAGTTGGAGTTGGGGGGAAACCAAAACTGGGCCGTTTCTCAAAGTCCAAGCTAAACTTAACTGGGCTTCTCCAAGACCAAAATTTCAGATGTATCCTTAATTTCGTTGATTTTGCTGCAATTTTCGACTACAACCACCAGACTGCCCCAATCATCATTAACTTCCTTAAGGGCAACCGGTACAACCTGACCCTGGACCAGCGCTCAGTATCTAAGAATGGTATTAGTGTTTACACTCAACTAAAAACTCTCAACTGCTACATCACCATCTCCTTCCCCAACAAAAACCTACTCAAATCGGTCAACAAAACATTTCGCATACATCGTCCCTTCAGTATCATCAAACGAGGCCAATCCCTCCAGTCCATTCAGTTCAACCCCAAGTTTCACTTATTTGCCGTTTTGACGAAACAATTCAACCTCCAAGAATTTTCTGACCAAGAGCTCTATCCGATCAAATTCTCGCCGAATTCGACTAATCCCAACAGTAAATTTTTTACGCCAATTTTCATTCTTCTCTACACAGATGGGGAAAAGGAAAATGGCAACAAGTGGTTGGAACTTCGTCAGGGGATTTTATTTTGTTATTTCTGTGGGGTCGAAAACGGTGGGAACGGGCGCTTCAAATTCAATTGTTCAAGTATCGACGGCGCAGCGGAAAATTTAAACTTCCAGATGACTGATTCATGCGCAGGAGCAATGTGGAAATCGTACCACGAAGCTGTTGGACATCAAGCAAGAAAAACATTCTGGTCAGCTGACAAAGCTGAAAAAATTCTTAAGTTCGATGGCGGACTATTCGATTACATTTCGAATACCAAACACCCAAAATACAAGATGCTCACATTTCTCATTTATGGGTTAAATTCGTCTGCTTACAACTACAACAAGTCTGTCGATAACGAAAATATTTTACGTTTCTTAATCAAGTACTCAAATCCTAATTTGAACGACAGGCAATTTTATCAGACAGGCCACACGGTGTCGTTCAAATTTATCACAGCAGATGGTATCTTACAAAGCCGGTCCCAATTTGTATTTCATTCCTATTTGGCACCCTTCACTTTAACCGTTTGGGTCTCGCTCCTCATCGTGGTAATTCTGGCGTCCATTATTTTGAGTTTCTCTCAGTTGACTCTTATAAAACCGTTGTTAAAGCCAGCAAGAAGCTTGAATTCAAAAGTTGGCATCCAGTTGATGGCCATCTTCCAAAACGTATTTTGGCTTTATCGAATTTTTGTGGAACAACCAGAACTCGAAAAGTCTTCGCAATCTCAAAAAATGAGTTCGTTTATGGGCTGCCCAGAAACATCGACCATGATGGCCGCTGAAACCGTGTCGAACTTTTCTTGCCATGAAGAGCGGCTACATTTCAAACTAATTTGGCGCTTCTTGTTGGCCACCTGGCTGCTCATGGGATTGGTCCTGACAAATGCTTTCAAATGTAAAATTAAAGCAGAGTACATGGTTCCTCATCATTTTCATACAAATTGGACGTACATTGAGCAAATGACTGATAATTTTACTTTCTACTCGACGGAAGTTCAAAACTGTCGTCATACCAATGTAGCCAATGACATCAAAAATAAAAGTTTAGACATTTTTGAGTTCCATATTGAATCGGATCAGTCAACATTATTTGTCAAGAAAACCATCAACATGGCCCACCATGACAAGAAGGGATGTCAGACCAAATGCAGTCAAGGTCAGTACAATGCGACATTTTCTAAGTCAGGCTGCGCGGACGTCGATATTTGTCGAAGACTCGTCAGAAAAATTTTTTTGTTGAAGAATGTCACTAGAATCTGCCCTAAGGATTTGAAATCAGTGACCTTCTTGAAGGATTTTGGTGAAAAGCAGGTGGCGCTCGTGGTGCTGGAGTCAGAATTCAATTATTTTTGGAGCATCTTCAAATCTATGATGGAGAAGGATTCGAGATTGAGTTTTGCAAGTAATCTCAAGACGGATGATGATTTTGCGAGGCAGCCGGCAGGGTACGCTGTAAATCAAGGCTCATGGTCGCCGAGTGGAAAATATGATTTGGGTAGAAATGTGATTCACAGGCGGTTGGAATGTTTGATTAGTTCAGGAATTTACGAGTTTTGGGAGAAATGGGCTGACAGTAAGAGTACCAAGAGGTCAAACAAAGAGAATAGAACTTGGGACAAAGATGGGCAGTTTAAAGTACTGAATATGGGAAATTCTGACATTTGTTTGGTGTTTTACTTATTTTTTATTGGGGCAAGTTTATCGATTGTGGAGTCGATGGTGGAGATAGTGGGGTACTTTTTAATGCTAGGAGGGGGGAGAAACTTGGTCGTATACTTGAATTTCGATTGTGTCAGCACATAGACATTTTATGGTGGGTTGATAGCTTCTTCTTGCAAATAGTTCAAGCTACAGTTTTCAAAATTCCAATCTTAGAAACAAATTTTGAGTAAAAAAAGGCTTGTGCTAAAAATGAATTTTATGGTAGCTCAAAGGGGTTTCATCGAGTTCCAAGTTTTACCAAGAGTATCTCAGCACGGGAATCTGCATCCCTATTCATTATTAGACAAAGGTTTCAATAAATAATTTCTGGTTACTTTTTCCAAACGAAAATATTAATTACTCAAAACGTGTAGAGTACTCATCAACATTTCCAAATGAGTCTACAATTTACGTTTCGAAAATCAGAAATGGACGATTTGTGAAATGAAATCCATTTTCAGCAAATGAGAATCTTATTGACTCAAAAATGATGTACTGTTGACTAGAGAAACAAGTCCATTGTCCAAGACTTTAATTGTTGTACAGTTCTATTTAATTATACTCTGTTGGTAGGCTCATTCTCACTATTATTGGACTTTTTTAATTTTGATTCTTTACAACATGATGATATTCCATTATGCACTCCCACACAAGTTGAAAAGGTCATTTCGAGGATATGGAATCTCTTCAAGGCAAGAGGTTAGATGTGAGAAAAATCAACTTGAATACTTTTTTTTGATTCAATTGCTCGGAAACCTTGACATTTTGCTGCCATTTGAACGAGACAATCTAGCAAAATTGTAGTAAAGTTATGTCATCATTAAATTTTAAGTTTTTGATAACTTGTGGATTTAAAATGAATAATTCCTCTCATTCCACATGAATGTTTTCTAAATGGATAGAAAAATAGTCACAAAATGCCAAAAGAAATTGTGGGTTCTCTACTAAGAAAAACCATTTAACCGTTTACCACGAATGGAACATATTTTTCAATTGTAGTGACATTTTAAGATGATGGTATGTTAGAAATGATTCACTACATTTCACTAGAGTATCTATTTATTATTTTTAACATTTTAATTTTTTCGTTTTTGTGAACTGTTAAATTTCCGAACAAGAGTCACGAGTCTAGAGTCACTTACAGCTTTGATATGCCTTCACAACCTTGCTCAATATTTCCATAACACATAAATTTAAATAGTGTTTGTGCTTCATATTCAATTTCTCACGTGCAAATTGAAAACTTGTTACCTCATCGGTAATCATCATTTGCTCAGATATGAGCAAAAAAATTGACAATTCCACAAAATAAAATTCCATTTTAGAACTATATCGTTCACCATAAAGGCTCACTCCTTTTAAACAAGAAAACATTAAACAAGGAGGATAATTCAACTGGAAATAGAATCAAAGGAAGAAAGTCACACCAATAGAATGACTCACTTATTTCGCCACCAGATTGAATGGGTTTATAAAACATATGGAAATATTAAAGATGCAACCATCTTCACAATTTTCATATAATAAATATAATCGTTTCATGGGGGAACAAGTTCTGTTGTATTCACAGTTTTAGTTTTAGTTGCGACCAACTTTGACTTAGAGAAAAAATCTTTTTTGATACATTCTTTTATTGTCAGTGAAAAATTGCTAAAGGGTCAAACAAATTCTTGATTTTTCTAGAAAGATATGAAGCAAAAAATGATTTTTATCGAATACTGTAGAAAAAATTATTTTCAACTTTGTCTGACTAAAAATGTTGTGACAAAAAATTAAGGTGGTTAGACTTTTGCGCGATATTTGTGCGTTTCTGTATGCGATACAACAGTGGCCACCTTTTAGGTGATATTTAGTTGAATTTATTCCATTTGACTTTCTCCAGTTTCTAAGCGAGTCATTAGGTAATCTAATTGGAATTCATGTAAATTATATTTTTAGAAAATTACTAGTAGATAATAATCAAGTGTTTGATTTTGCCTCCTCCTTCTATCCATTCATCCTTCTCCCATTGGAGACTGCTTGTGGCCTGCCAAAAAATCAAATTATACATCAAGTACTTTTATGGACAGTGGGTTCCTCAGGTCAGTGCCTCAGTCACACATAACGAACCTTGACATAAATGAAAAAAATTATTTGTAAAATAAAATCAATCTTTTAAACACATTACCCACAACTTGTATCTGTATCTCCTCTTACTTCTTACAACGCTTTCTTGTACGTGTTCAAAGTTATTGGACTGCAACAAGGAGCGAGACTGAATACTCTGTTTTCAAATGGCTTTAAATGAATTTGCTGAAATGAATGAATGAACAACAATTAAATTCTTATTGTATTGACATTTTTACTTGAATCAGGTATCAAAGTAAATTTTTCCTTTTGAAAATTTTTATATGAATATTTACAACAAAATAAATATTCAACAAGAATTAAACATATTCGTCAGTGAACTTCATTTGGAATTTTTCAAAAACTTGATTTTAAAAATGGTTTTGTTTCATAAAAACTGCTACGTAGTTTAAATCTTTTCAAAGGACTCCATCGGGCTTTAGGCAAATTTTAAGGGAAAACCATGGGGTCCATTACGACTACCAACTACTGAAAAACGTTTTTCACTCAAGCTAAATTATAGAATGGGGGTGATTTGTTAAATTTAAATTAAACCCAACCTCACCTTCTCAGGGTTCATTCTCCATTGGATAAAAATGTTCTTGATCTTTTGAGCTTCTTCTGGTAGAGGGCATTCCTTTTGTTCCCTCACAAATTTTTCAAAATTGTCCATCTCTTCGTTAGTAATTTTGGCTTTGGCTTTGGCACATTTTTTGAATGCGCTGCTGTCGTCACAGATTGAGCGAAATACCAGAAATGTATGGGCGGGGGTGGCTTTTAGTAAATTGAGAAATTTGTCCGTTGTTCGGTGTTTCGGTGCTCCTTGGGCCAATAGAGGGATTGCAATAAAAATTGAGATTAAGATTGAGGCAGTCGACCTCATCTTGTGATTTTGGATTCGAAGAATTTTCTCTGTCAGTCTCCAACTAAACCCCTGAGAGAGATCCAAAGTCAAGGGAAAAATCAAAGTGTAAATTCTAGTTGACTCTTATTGAGCTGGCCCATTTACACAAAGACCTTATAGCCCTTTCTCTATTGTTCCAAATTATTAATGATCACTTTACTACGTTTAATTCATATCCCTATTTATCATTTCCTTTTGGCAGACAATGGGAACTGCGTCAACCAAATTCATTAGCACTTTGAGTACCATGAAATCAATTCAATTTTTCATTATTTCGACTAACTTGTTCTAGTCATGAAAAAAATAAAGTTTAAGTTGGCAGATGTACAGTTTTCTGAAGGGCCCAAAAAAAGCGCATGACATCGAATTTCGATTTCAAAGTTCCAACAAAAATCATTTTTATTGTGACTTTGTTATGATCAATGAATGTTTTGATGGAGTCTCATATTTTTCCAAAAATTATTTCTTGTGGGAAAAAATGTTGAAATTTGTCAAGTCTATTGGCTGTTATGGTGAAACTGACAAATCCCATAGAAATTGAGTGCGAGCAGATGCCGGGCTAAAACTTGCGAAAAGTTGTAAAAGGACTCATCTAGATAAAATCTGGACAAAAATTGGCTGTTTTTTTGGAGCATTTTCAATACATCAGTCAGCGACATATCGGATCTCT
The DNA here is from genome assembly GCA_034694425.1 of Arrhopalites sp. Gr-Col-00791. Taxonomy (NCBI): domain Eukaryota; kingdom Metazoa; phylum Arthropoda; class Collembola; order Symphypleona; family Arrhopalitidae; genus Arrhopalites; species Arrhopalites sp. Gr-Col-00791. Next base: position 7,754 of record JAQHQX010000389.1, read on the forward strand.
GTAGATACAACTGGTTAGCACAGTCGAGTGCACCAACAATGGCATTTTAGTTTCGATTGACAGAGTTAGGATTAAATCTGCTTGGTTGTAGGATTTAGATTTGACCTTTTATGAGGATTTCAAAGGTTAGTTGAAATATGAGCTGGACCTTGACGGCGACAATGTTTACCGAATAAAATTAATTCCGACAGATTCATTTCAGGGTTGGAAAGTCAGTCATGTTAAATTCGATATTGACCTAACTTGTGTTACGGTCAAATTCACTGTCATGGATGTGTCGTTGATTTCAGAGCGTACAAATTTGAATTTTTTTGAAATTAATTCGATTATTAAGATGACTAAACTGAAGATAAGTCCCAATCCCAGTAGGTTTAATTGGCCTTGAATACCCACGTGTACAGTGTTTGAATTTGACGCCAGGTAATTTGAATTAGGGTCATTTTCAATTTGCTCTGCAGCCCATAGTTGACCTTTCTTGATTTCTGATTCCTGTGCCTTCATTCGCCAATAACTGTCCAATCCACTCTTAAAAATGTTTGCCATGATGTTGTTCACGGGTTCTTTGACACAAAAATACAATCGATTAGCATGTAAATTGAGATATCAATGAGTCAAAGGTCACCAAAAGTCCAATAAAATCCACATAAATTTCTTCAACAGAGAAGGCGGCGTGACCTCTGACCTTATGGAAAAAGAAGGTCAAAATTTCTTTTAAAAAACTGGAGGGTCTACCTTTAATATGGGAAAAATCTTTGGGAATACCGAGACCGAGAAAAAGTTGAAACAATTTGTCTTCCGAATGCTTGAACAGTTTTTGACCTTTGAGTGACACCAGTCTCGCTGGTGCATGAAGCGCTGAAAAGGCCTGCCAGAATATACAGGCTGAATCTTCTACAGTCAGAATCATACTGAAACACTGAAACCAAAGCACGATAAAACAATGACTTACTGCTGGTACCATATTCTGGGTCATCTGTAAACTGATGCCCGGATTTTCGTTACAAGAAATACGAAAGAATTTTCCTTACATTGTAAAAAGATTCCTTTCCGAGACTCGAATGAAAGAAGTTGAAAACACGAGTCAAAACCTCCGTGCCAACTTGATTGCCATCTTGTGCCAAACCTTCAAATCCTCTCTTCATGCTGATAGTGAGTAAAGGTGACCCCAACAAAAAGTCAGTTTGGACCAGTTGCTGAAATGTCCGTGGTTTCTCTATCATGATCGGCTGCACCAAAATTGAGACAAGTTTCGATTTGAATAGGCATGTGACGACAATTGTTGCCAATAGCCACATGCTGAATAGAATTGGTTGGTTGACCATCCGAATAATCTCGTCGGTGCAGCTCTGTTCCAATAGGGGGCGTAGGAGCCAACCCACATAAAAAGTTTGAGTTTTTCGGGGCTTGATAGGCCCTGCCCCAGTCCCAATCACATACTCACTTCTCCACTTGAATTTGGAAGAAGTCAAGTAAATTAGAATCCACATAAAAATCATGTTCAAAATCAACACCATCCAAATCGTCCTATTGAAAGGTTTGAAAATGAAGCTCACTGAATTCGTTTTGATGGGTTTAGACAAACCTGTTATGAAATCTACATTATCGATCCAATAGCAGTGGGTGTGGTCAATAACTTGGTAATACTCCCAGGATATTGTGACTCGTCCAGCAATTAAGTAATTGTTGTCTATTAAATCTCCAACCAATCCTGTCCACCTTTGTTCATGATGATCAAAGTGTGAACCACCAGTTTGGTCGACATCAGGGTCTATAAATGGGGTCGCATTCAGCCTGAGCATGATTTCAGTGTAGAAGACCCAAGCAGCGTTATAGGCTTGACCTGACTTGATATCATCCTCATCTTCAGGCCTCGCATCTGGGCTAGCAAATTCCAATATGTCACCCTCATAGTTTTTCCACTTTCGATCCAAGAAGGCGCGCAAGTTTGAAAAGAAGTTAAAGTTAGGATGTGAAATAGGAGTAGTGGTTGTTTCTAGATGGATGTCGCAGGGGTCACACAAGACGGTCAAAGAGTTTACGCGACGGTTTGGAGTTGCTGTTAGAAGCTTAAAGGGTTCCATTGATATTAAAATTAGTGAGACTTTTTTCATGGATTTTAGGACCGGACTGAGACTTCCAAGTAGTTTTTGAGGTGGGTTTAATTGAGCCAAGTAGGATCCTGTGCCACCTGACGATGGGTGGTTGAATGGGACTGGTAAGGAGAAGATGAGGTGGTCGTAACACAATGGATCATCCCTATAACACGAATGGAGTGAGTTGTGGAACAAGCCGATTTCAAAAAAGTGATCTAGAGTTTTAGCATCCAGTTCGATGTAGAAATTCAAAGATGTAGAATCAAGTTGAAATTTTCTAACTGAGTTGGAAATGACTTTGGTGGAGTTGATGGATTTATTAGAAATTACATTTTCAGTTGAATTTATATTGAAATAGTGGAGTTGAATGGGCCAATTTAATGAGGATAAAATTGTAAGATGGATGTTGTGAATGAGAAGGAATTTTAATTGTAGTTTCACTTGTGGTGTTTCTATTAAGAGTGACTTGATCGAAGTTAAAATTAATATTTCTGAAATATCAATAGCTTCAGTTGGTTTTTGTTTATGCAATTTTTCAAGTTGTGGTGTCATCTTTACGGAAGACAATTGAAGGAGAATTAGAACAAGTACATTGATCCAAATTTCATGTCGCTGTAGAATCTTGAACATGTTGAAAGGGTCAGGATGATATTTAATTGGTTTTTTTCCTACTGGGCTAAATGTAGATTGAAACAGCTAAAACGGGGAATAAAACTAATTTTTTAGTGACAATTGAAAATGTAACTGATGAGAGTTTGAATCGTGTAGTAATTACAAATTACAAATTAATGATTGTACTCAATTCATTTGACATTACGAACGTCATAATTTCAATTTGGTATTTTTGCTTCCATTACACTAATTTAATTGGATATTTAAATGATGTTTGAACTGGACTACTCTAAATTATAATTGGGGAAATTGTAGACTGGAGCGATTCGAGCGTAAAGGTGTGATTAAATGATTAGTGATCATTTATTTTTTCTTGATGGTAATTTACTCTTTGCTTTTTAATATCAAACTACTTCAACCTTTTCAAGCACTAGACAAGTTTTAGGTTTTGTATTGGACAGTTTGAATTCGGTATCGTTTCTTTTGATTAATTCGTTTTACGTACAAAATGGAATTTTCAAAAATTGGAGCGATATGATAAAGAGACTTTTTTGAAAAATGAGGCATGGCAAATTCATTCACATTGGAAATTTATTAAAGCAATCAGTGTCACAATGTCAGTTGCGTATGACAAATGATGTTTTGACCAATTGCCATTCATTCTATTCGTCAAATTGGAATTCCGATTTGATTTCAAATTGTGTACGCAATTCGTGGGACGAATAGTCCAGGGACGAATTCTCCGGGACGAATTGTTCGAATATCGGTCTGAATGATGTCATGTGAGAACAAGGTGTAAAGACCAATCAAATCTTGGTTTTTAAAGGCTCTTATTTTTTGCTCAGGTATTTTAATTGAAACTCTGGCAAATGTATTCAAACTCAGGTATTTTAATTAAAATTCTTGTAGGTGGAGTCAGTGTTTTCGGGTAGGCCCCTAACCGAAACAAACAATTCTACCAGAGTTTCAAATAAAATTCTGGAATTTCGAATGGCTAAAATATTAATGTCAGTTTTTTAAAATGCATTGGCAGTTTTTATAAATGAAAAGGCAGTTTTTAAGTAAATGAATTGGCAGTTTTCAAAATAAATGATTTAGCAGTTTGACAGAAAATAATTGGCAGTATTGCAAGATATGTTTGGCAGTTGTTTTAAATTTATTGGCAGTTTTGAAAAATAGTTCAAAAATTAAAAATATATTGAAAACAGTTTTTTTGGTTTTGTACTTAATTTTCGGCATCCAAACAAAATATTTTTTTCCCAGACAATCTCTGTTTTTCCAGACAGTTTCAGCAAATGAAGAAAATGTAAACATTTTTGAAGATTCGTTTAATTGCAAGACTGTGGGATAGGTTTGACAACTTTTCACAATCTTGATGTAAATGCACAATCTTAGGACAATTAAGTTTGTAAGTGATCAAGTCTCGATGTGCCCTTAAGGTCCCCTTGAAGGCCTTTCTAAATTAGTCAGATACTTATTCCCATGCGTTGAGCTAAAATTATGACAAAATTTCAAATATGGAAAAGTTGTAGTTTTCCTTGGAAAATTTTTAAACTTGCTTTTGTAAATGGTACAAAATCAGCATTCACTAGTCCCGATTGCTGAATAACAAAAACTTAAGCTTTCACTAAAAATATTGAAACACATTTAATTGTGCTCAATGGCTGGATAGTTACTTTTTCATTTTATAACGAGTCGTTGTCAATGACCCATAAAATATTATGTAAAGCCGGAGTGAAATTGAAACTACAGTAAAGTGAAAGGGTCTACCGAGATCATCTTATCAGGAGGAGTTATGAGAATTTTGAATTTTGCGGGTACATTGACCTGGTCAGTTATAGCTGGGTTTGTCTGATTCAGGTAGTGAGTGAAACAAGTGTGGTTACAGATATCCAAAAACTCTTACATATGAAGTTAGGTTAACAGGTCCACTCACCGGATTCAATTACCAGTTACATTTCCCGGCATAATTCACATGACTTCTCCCTGCACCTTATTGTAATATATACATTCAGGGTCGGATAAGTGGGTTTTTTTGTCGTAAATTATTCCTTTTGCTGGAGAATATTGCAGAAAGCTCAAATAAATTAAAATTTTTGTGACCCAACAAACCCACGTGTCATACTAATTTGGGAAGGAGTTCAAGTGGACCTTAAGGGAACATCGAGACTTGCTGTGGTTATTGGATATTGAGCACTTACAAACTTAATGGTCCTAAGATTGTGCATTTACATCAAAATTGTGCAAAGTTGTCAAACCTTTTCCTCAATTCGTAGGGACTAGTGTGGTACCTCAGTAGAGAGCCCTTAATATGCACTTTAGCTCAACCTTGAGACTTGTTGTGGAGATTGACAGTGGTCCACTTGAAAAATTAATAACTTGAAGAAACCCCAAAATATTTTAATTTTCCAAGATCAAAATTCTCTCACAATTTCCGGAGGTAGTAGGGATTTGTGTGATCTCTCCTTAGAGGCCCCTTGATACCCTTTTCAAGTGTACGTTGAGACTTACTGTGGTTCTTGACTTTGAACCACATAAAAAATTAATTATAACTAACTGTTGGAGTTCGGTCAATTTGCTTTGAAAATAGTGGGCGGAGCCTCGATACTTAACGAAGATCTGTTATGAAGGAAGTTAGCAAATCGGTTAGCAGTTTAAGAAAAGACGCTGTTTAATCGTTTAGAACATTAATGACAACTTTTAGCCAAAAAAATTAAATCTCTGGCTAAAAACAAAGTTGAGGAAACTCGAATTCTTTGGAGAAAAACAAATTTTCCGACCAAAAAATGCGGCCCTAAAAAAAATACCAATTTGGGGTAAAAGGAACAAAACTCCGGTAAAAAATAGATTTCACGTAAAAAAACAAAACTCAGGTATTTTAATTAAAGTGAATCAACTGAGTAATCAATTTAATAAAAAATCAATGGACTAATAACCATTTGAAAGAAAACAAATGACTCAAATTAGGATAAATGGAATTAGTGATCCTCTCTAGAATACGTCAAAAAATATTCCACAAAATGTGTATTAAAGTGTGAGAAGAAGATCAACAATTTTTTTGACGACAAAATCCACGAAAATTGGAGTGGAGGCTCTCTCCATGGTTGAAAATTGTCCAGATTTGATTCCCAAAGGTGGAATGGA
>JAQHQX010000390.1:0-13597 GCA_034694425.1 Arrhopalites sp. Gr-Col-00791
ATATTTGCATAAAGGCACCATAATAACAAACCACCACCCAGTAGATGACCATCGATCCCTCGTACATGATGCACAAGGTCAAGACAAACTCATTTTTCCATTGTTCAGGTAGAGCTGAATAGTAGAATTCTTTTGAAGTGGGATCGATTATGTACATGTTGATGATACCATAAGCACATCTGTAAAAGGTGATTGGTAGAAGGAGCATAAACCATTCTTGGACACTGTAATGTCTCCTCTTGACTTTGTTTCCTGCCCCATTTCAATTCAAAAAACGAAATCATTAACTTGATTTGTCATTTTGTTGGGAATATCAAATATTATTAAATTAATTAAATTTGTACTATACTTTGGTCACAAATCAGTTGATTAAAGACCCCTTCATTGACCGGCTGATTCCTTGTAAACAGGGCGATGGACCAGATGAACATGTCCGTTGAGAATGAGGATAGAGAAATGTGCATGGCCAAATGGTTGAATTGAGCATAAGTACCGAGTATTAGACTTTCGATGAGTCGACTCACCTTGTAAAATCCATACAGTGAACTATTGACCCACCAAACGACCCAAATCCAATAACGCCAACCTGCTTGAAGAACTTTTACTTTACCTGACCTTACATTAAATTCAATTGGCAGCATACAAATTATTGAAACTACTTTTAAAGGAATATAATTCATCCACAGATCAAATCGACGAATCATTTTTTTTTAAATATTCCTCCTCAGACTAATAATTCAAGAAATTATATTTAAAAGTCTTGGATCAAAATAATCCACTGAAATAAAATTTATTTTGATTATTCTCAATTAATTTGCTTGATAAAAACTCATCGCTTGTCGTTGGAACTACTTGAAATTGTTTAAAAACTATTTTTACACTAACACACAATAAATGAATTTTCGAAAAAATTTCATTTTCTGAAATTGCTTGGAAAAAGAAAGATTCTGTCTGTGAAAAAATATTTTGTATGAATAAAAAATATATTTTGGACTGTGTGGAGAATACGACCATTTGCAAACTGTCAAGTCAACATTCAACATCCAACTTGTGGAAATTCAAAAGTCTACATTCAGAAACAAAAACCTACTTTGAACTTTGAATGACGACAGTTAAAATTGTGACACCATTTTCTTTGCTCATATTTAATTATTCACAACCCTGTGAGACTTTAGTTGTTGGTTTCAAGACAAAGCTTTTGGAAACATGACGATGTCCAACATGTAGGTTTAGGTGTATAAACTGTTTTTCAAAAAAAAAAAATTGACCAAACTTCATCTGGAAAAAAAATTGCCGTTGTCAGAAAAAAAATTACAATTTTCTCTACACCTTGACTACGTACCCGTACCCGTAATGGTAAAATTACTGAACGTGGTCAGAAATTATTTTTTTTGTCAGTCTAGACATATGTTGGTGGGAAAACAGAAAATACAGCCACGATGTTCGACACGGGCTTTGACAATATTGAGGGCTGTTGTCATCGAAATTTTTCATTGCAATTTTATTAAATCGATTGCGATTGGACTTGGAATTGTGGAAATCCTACAATTAGTATCTGTAACACAACATTTTAGTTGTCATCATAAAAATAAATGGGCTTTATAGAAAAACACGCTCAAATTAACCAACTTAAGCACAAGAGTGATTTCAAACTTTTGCCAACCAACAACAGACACTCTACTCTTATCATTAATAATGACAAGAGTAATACCAAATATAATGATTCATTATATTTGGTATTACGATCACATGAAATCGCGGTCCCCCTTGGATATTTGTATGTCAACTGCCCAGTGATAATGAACACTGAGGTTGGTTAACCAGTAAACTATGCTTTATGCATGAGCTTGTTGAACCTTCAAGTTGTATTATTTCGGGTTGATGATTTTGTAAATAAGTTCTACACTATTTACTATTATTTTCTGCTTTTGTACATTGTCATGTTCATTTCAAGTAAAGTCACATTCGAAGATGTTCATTTTCGTGGGCAGAGAAAGTTAGAAATTTTTACAGTAGGATTTTTATTATTTTATTTTATTTGTTTTAATAATAATTAATTCTTTAAAGAAATCTCATAGATGCAATTACATGATGCTAAGCCACTTGCATTGAATCAATCTGTCGCTCGTTTGCAAATTTCAAAAGGTTTGTGTCCTTATACATTTTTGAAGTTTGGACAACTTTGACCTAACCTCATAGGCAACCCCGTCACTTGAATGAGTAAATTGAGATTGTGTAAGAAGAAAATCAGAACTAGAAAATGCCTCATTTGAATCCATAGTCAAGTTGTCAAAAATTGTAAAAAGTACTTTCTGCTAGTAGCAAGTGGATCTTGACAAATTTTCTACTTTAAAGTTCAAACTCAGTTGAAAATGCACACCCAAAACTAAAGTGAGAAATATTAAGTTTTGTTAATTTCATAACAATAAATGTCAAATTCTCTCTCAGTTGTCATTTACATTGTATATTCAGAATTAGAAGAAAAGCAAATTAAAACGTGTCATTTAACTATTGACTCCTCTAATGCATTAAATTACATGAAAAGTAAAGTAATTGGATAAATGTAAGCGTACAGCAGCCAATAATTACGTAAAGTATTTCCTATTACAACTTGTCAGCCAAGTTCATGAATGTCTTGTTGACCACACCACCTACCAACTAATTCTTGAAACTGTCTCGACCCAAGTGATGGTTTTAATATTTTGCAAAAAAATGGTTCCCATTTCCCCTTTTTCCTAAAACGATTTTCTGCCAAAAAATGTCTGCATATTCTTAAAAAAAGACAGCTTAAGAAATGAGAACATTTCTTTGGCCGTTTGGAAATCTGCTTTGTTAAATATTTCCTACCAGACACTGCATTTATCCGGACGATTCATCTGACTCCCCTTGGGACATTGAAAATCCTTGGAAAACTCGTCCATATTCGAAATGGGTCCCTTGACCCTGAACTTCATTGGCGAATGTGGATCCAACGATATTTGCGCCAAAAGAGCTTGGGGTCTAAACAAATTACACCAAACACCAGCAGCGCTGATCCAAAACAACTGTCTCGCGCTGTACTTCAAACCCGGCAATTGTTCTTCTTCCTGATTCCTTTCGATCCAATCCCGATAAGCTCGACTGGCTGCTTTGAGTCCACCATTATCAGCAATATTCTCACCCTGTGTCAACCTCCCATTGATTTTGAGTCCATTCAATTCCACCAGAGAATAATTTCCATATTGGTTTATTATACATTTGACCTTCTGGTTATATCGAGCCTTTGTCGTATTGGCCCACCAATTATTCACGTGGCCGTCCTCATCGAATTGACATCCGATGTTGTCAAATCCATGAGTCAGTTCATGACCTAGTATCCACCCTATAGACCCATAATTCGAAAATTTGGGCCACAATTTTCCAAAAAGAGGAGTTTGCAAAATCCCCGCTGGAATCATTACTGAATTTTCAAGCATCTCGTAGAATGCATTAACAATAGCCACATTGCTATGGCTTGTCCAAGCAGTTCGATTAATTCGACTTCTCAAAGAAGCTGCATCTTGATCCATCGTGAACTTTTGTATCTTGAAATAATTTTTGATGTATAATTTTGGATCTAAGTCCAATCCCTCATAAAATTTTTCTAACTCGAGGTCATCAAGTAGTTCATCTGGATATCCGATGTAGGACCTCATTTTGTGAACCTTTTGGAGAGCTCTTTCCCTCGTATCTTCATCCATCCATGGGAGGTCTTGTAGCATGCTGATAAAAGATTTTCGAATATCCCGCCACATTTCCTGGGCGGCTTGGCGATCAGAATTTTTGAAGTAGTGGCGGATATACAGAGACCCTGCAGCATGTGGTAAAGACTTGATCGTAATTTTCGTGCATGATTTTGAACGATGCATCAGTTCCTTTTGACCATTTAAAGCCGACTGTAAATCCAACTTTAAACTGCGCATTGCTCGATTCAATTTTCCCGCCATTTGGTCCAACCCCCGAAAAAGGATGAAGTTTGCAAGGTTTCTTTTGTCCACTTTGCCAAGCCAATGATTGATGTAGAAAAGGTAGTGCTCATTCCGAAAGATGATCCGTTCGTTAGAATCAATGGCCATGTTCGGAGAGCCATTTGCATCGCAAAGGAGGTTTCGGATATAATCCAATAAAGGTATTTTATTAAGTACGTCCTCAAGAGCAGAAATTGAGGTCTCGTATATATCCGATTTCGACCCATTTATCCCGAGAATGAAAGCAATATCTTGTTCCATTAATAAAACTTCCTGCATTTCCTTTTCTGCATTTTTTGCATCAGCTCCGAATAGTACGGCGACATTTATCAGATAGTTCAAGTAGGTTTTCATTTCAAAAGTGTTGTTGGATGCGCGGAGATGCTTCATAGAAAGACCAAATGTTTTTGGTGGTTCGAGAATAATTCTATTTTTTGATGTGTTTTTTAGATCTGGTATAATGGCGACGTCCAGGATCATATTTGTTGATAAACCAAGTTGACGGAAATGGTACATGGCACCTTTAAAGAAGAATTGAAATTTAATACAACCAATGGCGATTAGACAAACAAACACGGACATCAAGACAGAGTTCAATTTATGTCATTCCCATAACTTGAACAAGTTTAAGTGGACATGAACTGAACGATAGTCAAAACTAATAAAAGTATCACATAAATTCGTACCAGTCCAAGTGAAGTTGGCGGGATTCCATGTGACATTTGAATCCGGCTTATCCAATACCGGCCATCCACCCAATTCATTGAGGATCTGTTTAGCTGGTTCCAATCCCTGTTTTTCAATCTCCTTCCGATCTATACAGGATCTGTAAAGATGTGTTGGCAGAGTGAAAAACTTTTTGTTTCCAAACTCATTAGATTCATTTTTCAAAATCTTATTCATCCTCTCCTGCAACTTGTCATTCATCATCGATAAAGAATACATACTCATTTTGTCATCAGGAATAAATGTCTCATTGACAAATCCACCACAAGCAAACTTGTAAAAATTATCACAAGGGTCTACACTCTCATCCATATTTTTGATCAATTGATCAGCCAACCTAGTACAAATTTTTGTTAAACAGATCCCTGGTGACTTATTCAAAAATAAAGCCATCACAAATGAAAGGACTCCATAAACTGTTAGAGACACAATCAGAAGTAAGATGAGACTTTTTTCTAATCGCGATCTTTGGCGCCACCAGAAGCATCTAGTCTGTTTTCTCTTGTACAAGATTGGATTAGCTGACAAAACCTTGTCAGAATTTTCTTGCAAGGGAATTGTATAGGCAGGATGAATCATGGCGGTAATTTTGAATATTTAAAATGACTAGTGAATTGAAATGATTTCCCGTTATCATTTTACAGCTAATGGTAGTGGGTTAATCGACGTCGATTTGTAGTTAAAAGTAGACACAACTGAATTATTTAGTAATTTTCAACTTCAAGTTGCATCAACATAAGTTTCCGATTTGTGTACCTACTTATTGTTTGTGGATAGCAAAACTTTTCAAAATGCCAACTTTAGTTTCTCGTGCAAATATTCGAGGGTATAATCGATAACGGAAAACTAAATATTTTGTAAGTTGAAACAAGTTTACATTTTACTGTTGGATCAACACGGACAAGGTCAATTGAGTGAATTGGAATAAAATTCTGGGTGCATTCATATCAAGTCAATTCATTTGTGTCGCATTGGAACAAATTTGGTGGGATTTTTGAAACACAAGGAATCATTTGGATACCATTTTAATTCCCAGTTGATGCTAAAAGTGAAAATGAAACACAGTCACTTTTCATCAACTGACAATTAGAACAATTAAAATAGTTTGACATTCTACCAAATTTCAAATTGAATAAAAAAAATTGACATCAATATTGAAATAGATTTATGGAAATTAATAATTAAAAAATTTATGCCACAAAATTTACGATAGGCAGGGAATATCCGACGCAAATGTCACTTCCTGTAGCAATGAAATGGTCATTTAATGAGCAAACCAAATGACACATTACTAAAAGATGCATATTTAGCAATAACAAAATATGCTTAGTTGAAGAGTAATCATGATTTAAATTGAACACTTGAGCATTGTGGTTGAAAGTTATACTTGTGGAAGGCATAATGGTGCGATTTAGTTAAATTGAACGATGATATTTTAATAGAAAAGTGCTTCGAATTCGGAATTCAGAAAAGTTGATTATTATAATTTGATTTCACGAAAGCAATACCGCATTACCAAAACATAATATAGTGTACTACGATGAATCCCCCTATTACTCAAGTTTAACTTTCCCTTATTTATGACAAAATGTACACATAATGTAACCCAGGTTGAATTTAGATAGGCTAAGTTTTCATCATGTTCATATAAATTTTATATTATAAACCTAAACTGACATGATAAAAATACTTGTAAATTGTGAATTCTGTGATAGAATCCATGGAGCACTTCCTAATAAACTTGAAATACTATGAAGATTGTTTAATTTTCATGTGTTGATTTTAAAGGCTACAAATGTCTCAAATATTGAAACGATATTGAAAACTGCTTTTTAAAACTTGAAAGTACTCCAAGGATTGTAATATTTATGGAAACTAAGAAATCAAATTTTTTAAATAAATGTAGATTATAAAATTTATTATATAAATATATGAAATTAAAAGAATGTATTTTTACAAAATGTTGAATGGGTGTGTGCCCAAGTCAAATAAATCAATCAATAGCACTGAAGTAAGGCCATCATTATAAATTAAGAAGGGGTTGGATTTCTAGTAATAGAGCTTTCATTTATGACCCCATTGACCCGAAAAAAATTCCCAATCATTTCTCTTGGAAGACCTCCGGTTGTCTTTTTTTCAGTTTTTCGGTTCTGTCATTTTAAAGACCAAAATCCAAAAATTTATTGTGTCGCCGCTAAACAAATTTGTAAAACTAGTAAAAATGACAAAATAGAAAAAGATATTTCAGGCTATTGATCCAGAAAAGCAACAAGACATTGAAATTGAAATAAATTATGGTTAATACTCAAGAGATGCTTACGATCCTTGGATGGAATTTACACTCAACGACCCCGCTAAATTTTCAACATTACCAAAACCTTAGCGAGATTCAGGGGATCAAGTTTAGTTCCTCCAACTTGATTTTTATTTCTCTGACTTTTGAAAGATATACGAAGAGTCAAGTCATAGTGTGCATTGTATTTATACTTAAGTATTGTCAACATTAAAATTATAGGTCATATGTTCTAGACTTTGCATTTAAAATATTAAAACTAATTACTCCATACTTTTTACATTTACTGTACTCAATCAACTTGAATCTCCACCAAGTAAGTTGGTAATCATTTAATTTAGAATTACAAATGATAGTCGTAGTTTATTCACCTCACTAATCCTCATTTATATAAATATTTTCATTGACAAATTGTTGATTACTTTTCGGTTATTTAATTTTTTACAAAGATTTGAATGTCAAAGTCATGGACAAAACTAAGTAGCTTCAAAGGATAACTTTCTACTTTCTAAGATCCCGAGTCTATGAGACTCAATGACCATAGAAACTTTGTACAGAGTTGAATAATGTTTTCTTGGGGGCATATTCCACGAAGTACATCTTATGGACATACTCTAGAACCAAAACTCGTTTAGAGTTTTTCTCAATGGTTTCCCAATGCTAACGAACGGGGAAACCATTGAGAAAAACTCTAAACGAGTTTTGGTTCTAGAGTAAGTCATTTACTCCACACATTGGGTATGTGGAGTAAACGACTTATGTCCATAAGATGTACTTCGTGAAACACGGCTCTTAGTCATATAAATATTTGACATTTTCAACGGTTTTTTAAAAAAATTATTGAAAACGTATTTGAAATGTTGAAATGTAGCCCTACAGATTATGCGGGTATGTGTAAATTCGCAATGTTGCAAATACCACCAAACCCATTTCACGAAAACAGGACCTCCGCTACACTCCAGTAAAAAAATAATCAGAAAAGACTACAAAATGATTCTATAATTTTAAATCTCGTTGCAGCTCCTACAAAAATATTGGGAATTTCTGTGTCCTTCCCAACGATCAAACGTTTAGTTCAATTCCACAAGTGGAAAAGTCACAATGAGTCAAAGTGACAAAGAGGATAAAAAGTTGGCTAAAAAATCAAAAGAAAGAGATTACCATGAGGAGCCCCCAGAATATTCAGCTGATGACTTTGGTGAATATTCTGCCTCAACATCAAAAGTAGTTGAAGCAGCTCAACTCTTGGAAGAATCTCCAGGTAACAAAGTGAGTTGAAATTTTTTTTATTGTTCTATAAATTCAATTACATTAAGTCTGTTAAAATGTACAAATGAAGGTTGGATTACTATTTAGTCTATTGTTTTGTTTTGTTGATGTTTCAGGTTATGCGACTGCTGAATGATCAAATTTTGGTGTATTTAAATGGTCCACAAATTCTTCCTATTCGGCTCGTAAATTCAAGCTGGAGGGATTTTGCAACAAAATTTTTGAACTCAAGACTTGATTCACAATTCACAATTTGGTTTAAGCTTTCAAAATATACAAATATTCATTATTTATCGACTTCCTTATCCCAGCCATTCCGAACAATGGAAATGAAAAAACTATCAACGTTTACCAATTTGTTTAAAAAATCCTCTCAAACTTTAATTCCTTTAATTCATTTCTCTTTTCAAGATCCTGGATCTTTAGAGGTTCAAGATATTTCAGAGTTCTTTACCAACTTTGGTCCTCAAATAAAAAATCTTGGCTTAAGTCTTGGCGATGCCGTAGACACAAGGACAAAAGTTTCAACATTGGCTGATTTATTGACAAAAAAAGCTCCAAACATTGAAAAACTTATTTTGAGACGACTTCCAAAAATCTGGGGAAAACCATATGGATGTAGACCTCTTTGGAGGAAACGTCTTGTTTCAAATTCAACTTTACAATTTCCTCAATTGAATTTAAAGTCACTTCATCTATCACCTGAAATAAATGGGAATTTTAAACAAATTGGAGAGCTACTCAAAGCATCTCCTCATCTTGAACATTTTACTGGGTGGCCAATGTCCTTTGTTCCAATCATTTTGGAGGCAGAAAAAGTGTACACTATTCAAGATTTAAGATTTTCTCCCGGTGAAGTATTGAGAAATCCTCAAGAAATTGAATGGTACGAGATGCTTGCAATGGCTAACCCAAAAATTAAAAAATTGTTTTTAAAGCCATTCAGTTGGGCATCTCCGTGTCCTCATTTGACATCAAGATTGGTTATTACTTTGACTCAGATTTTAGAGTCAAGTGTAGACACTTTAGAATTTCTTGACATGATCATCGTAGATCGTCAAGGAACGCTTCAATTTCCAGTAAATGTCAGATGGCCCATCATGAGTCAAATGACTCAACTCAATATTCATTGTGTACCAACTTTCCGTAGGCTTTCGGAATTAACATTAGACAACAGTCCTTTGTATCCAAACGGATTCATTCCTCAAATACTACCCAACATCACATTCCTGAGTCTTTCATTTTTTCGAATAGGAATGCACGGATTTGACATTCAACACCCTTCTTGTATTTTTTATACAAATTCTCTTCCATTGACCAAAGTCATTCGCTTGTCCTTAACTGATTGTCCTCAAGAGGTGGCAGAAAAACTAAAAGAAATTTGTCCAAACTGTTAGTCATCTGGTGACTAAAAACTATTCAACTAACTGGATAATTAGTCCATCTTCTTATTCATTTAAAAAAATCTGTCTAAAATTGTAACTAGTAGAATTTCTATGTACATTTTGTAAAGTCAGAAAAGTATTTTGCCTTGTAAACTCGAATGGAATTTCAATTAAAATTATTACAAAATTGAAAAATTATTTTGCACAAATTTTAAAAAAGAAAAAGTCCAAGAATTTTGCAATTTGCCTTCTTGAATCAACCTGAGAAAGCTTTTATTACTTATCATAGACTTGCATATATCAATTTGGCTTTGTTCGTAGCTCAACATGAAACATGAGATTGAAATTGGAGGTGAGTCAAGTGATTTTGGATATACGTCACAAATTAAAAGTGTTTTAAATGAATTGTACATGTACCTCTGTTTCTTGTTCTGTATCATCAAACTGACGTGGATAAACTCTATTGTTTTTAACATGATGACATGACACAAGCCATGGCCTATGGACTTAGCTTTATTTTTGACATTTCAACATTTACTGCTCTGCGAATATCTGTCTGTCAATATGACAGAATCAATGAGACTATCTGGGTTTGGCAGTTAAAAAAATTTGTTTTCCTAAAGCCAACACTTGAAATCGCACACTCGGCATTCAGTCTGCATAATTTGTGTTTTTATGATTTCAAAAGCTCAAGTTTTAAATAAAATCAATTATTGATGCACGGAAATAAATAAATAAAAAATTGATTTTATTGCAGTTTTCACATAATTTTATCCTGTGAAAGCGAATAAGAAATTTCGTTTCCCTGTGGATATTTACTTTGTTTGCTCATCAGTGTTTACACTTGATTTGCAAAAATTGCTTCAGGTTTCAGCATATGAGGATAAGAGATGCGGATGGAGTCAAAATTGAAAGGTATTTAAAAGCCTGACCGCATCCGTAGACAATTGAGCAGTCGGAGTTTTGATACAGAGAAAACATTATTTTTACAAGTCAATTGCAAAAATTATTCAAGGCCTTGGAAATCCAAGTAAAAAAATATTTTTGGTCTGATTTACGGAGCATCGAGATTACGTCTAGATTTTCTGATTTCAAGTGACCTGGTCTTTGTAATTCGGGTCAAGGGTCAAAGGTTTTTAAGGTCTGGTTTGAAACTTCAGTCTGGTGGACTGATTTGAGTCTCCTCTATTCTAAACGTAATTCAGATGCTCAGTCAATCAATTCAATACCACCCACCATTTGTATTTTACTATTTTAAAATTCAATTTAAATCAACATATTCGATTATTATTCAACTTGTGATAGTCAAATATATAATCCTCGACTTTGTATTTTTCAGCTCGTTAAATTGTTGAGACCAATTTTCCAAAACATCAAAAGACAAGAGAGCTGATCCTTGAAAAAAATGGTTACGAGGTTTTTATCGGTCATCCCAACCGTTGTCATGGTTGTGATTATGTTGAGTTGTGTTCTCGATGTGTCATTTGGCGATTGCACAGTTGATCAAGTGCGTCAGGTTTTATTGTCTTTAATCGGCAGCATTAAAAATTTTTGTCATACTAATTTCTTACATGTATGATAATGGTGTCTGATACCCAACTAATTTCTCAAAAATTAAGATTCAAAATTTACTAAAGTAGATCTCTCTTTGAGTATTCGGGATCTAGTTTCCTTGTAGACACCAATGTCGTAGTGACTGTTGTATAATATCTAAACTTTATAATCTCTGAGCATTGGCTGGTGGCTATATCTCTCGAGGAATTGAGTTCATATCATGACAATGTTACCATGTACATTTTTATACATTTTTTTTGTGGATTATTTTCAGTTCAAATGTAACAACGGTAAGTGCATTTCTCCAAAATGGGTAAGTGTCCCTGGTTATGCTTATAGTCCATAATACATAACCGTTAACCTAACTCGCTAATACCGTATTTCTTCAAATTCACATCAAGGCGATCTTTAAAAAAATAGCTTTTACCTTTTTTACGCTCATGTTTTTTAAATGGGAGTAAACCCTACGGGGGAGTTAATTTCGGAGAGGAATTTAATGTGAATTTAGCTGGTGCTAAACATGTTAAAGTTCAAGAAGGCTTGCTTTGGTCTAAGCTTTTAGTAGCCGGGCCTTCTAGTGAAATAATTACGGTATCATGTTCCTACCGTCATATCCAAGCGATTTGGGGTTATGCGATTTACAAAAAGTACCGACATGCACATCTGTGTCCTTGCAAGTGAATTACAATATTTCTGTTTGCTTAGGTCTGCGATTGTGATAACGACTGCGGAGACTGGTCGGACGAATCGGACGAAAAGTGTCCTCCGGTAATTGGCCTTTCGTTTTGTCACAGCCATAGGGGGCACATCATTCTGAATTATTACATTGACAAAAGTAGAGCCATGTTTGAAATTATTTTATTAATTTTTTTAAAATATTAATTTTTCAGTATACCTGTAATGATACCAACGACCAGATTCCACGATGTTACGTTTGTGATACTATGCCGGACTGTCTGGTAAATAATTTAGTTGTAGAATTTGGATAAATGTAAACACTCGAATTAGGGTTCTGTGTTGGGTGTGCAGTCATAAAAATATACACATATAGTCCATGTTGATAAACAGGGTTCAATCTTCTGGCCAAAATGTTGGTCAGCCAGCCGGTTTTGACCGGCTTTTGGTCACCCCATTTGTTAGCCGGCCAAAACCAAAAGTGGCCAAAATGAAATTTTGGCACGTTAATGAGTTGATGCAAGACATACCATACAGCCATGTTATTTTGGCACTACAATATGTATAGACTATATTTTGGCTCTTACCGAAATCCACCCCACAAATAATAACTGTTACAAGGTACTTGCAGCGAATTCTAGAAATTGTGCCAACTATCGTTTACTTTATTTTGACCACTTTTGGCCGGCTGACCGGCCATGATTTCGTTTTGGCCGTTAAAAAGCGATCCTTGTTGATAAATATGGATTCATTTTGTATTTGAAATCCTCTGGTTACAATTCAAGTAGTCACGATATTCTCATCTCTTGTCGTTTTAAAACTTAATTTTCATTTGTAGGACGAGAGTGATGAAAAAAATTGTACTTGGGTAAGTAAAGACAAATCTAATTAGATGTCCATTATATTTTTACAAGACACAAGGCGCTACATTTGAATGACAAAACCATTCTTTTACAGGCTTACACCTGTTCAGATGGCACTCAAATTCCTGCAAATTGGGTTTGCGATGGAAAATATGTCGACTGTTCGGTAAGATCAATATTGAGACTCAATTTTTAGTAAAACAACTCAAGTGGCATGTTGATCGTATGGCACTTGACACTTGACCTGTTCCGTCATTTTTAATATTCTAATGAGTCATACTTCATTCCACTCAATAGGAGGGAGAAGATGAACAGGGATGTTCTAAAGGAGACGAGGTTGGAAGACAGATTGCAAAATCGAGAAAAATCCTACCAGGTCAATTGAGACGCAATTTGGGCAACGTGCACGTGCAAAGGAACGTGCAAAGGAAACCTCAATTGGATGTTTAAGTCAAAATATCCAAGATATTCAAAATGTTTTTAGTTGTAATTACGATTTTCTAAAATTAACTGAGATCTTCAAAAAAGTGAGTTTCCAACTTTTTGAAGATTCCTCGTGATCCGACAGTTTTGTTTCAATCATCCAGATTTTTTCCGTTTATGTAATAACCTGCAATTATTTGTAAGTCGTACAACAATGACTAGTACGATGACTAGATACTGTCGTGTAATTCCTCCTTATTCAACATTTTCCTTGTCTTCAAATCTTTATAAATATTCTTTAAATTATGTTGAGCTTTGCAGCAATTTTCCATGTAGTTTTTTAAGACTACGCGAGTACACCAGAATTTTTTTACTGGGATTTTAAAATAATGAAGATGGGGGCAGTACAAATTGTTCCAATTT